>VCCN01000462.1:5436243-5447798 GCA_006491835.1 Architeuthis dux | reverse complement strand
CATTCCTTCTCTGTCCTCCAGCCATACTTCATTCCTTCTCTGCCCTCCAGCCATACTTCTACCAATCTTTTCCTACCTCCCTCTGTGTATTTCTCGCAAACCAATTTGCCCACCTCCATAGCATTACAACTATATAGTTTTCTTTCTTTTGACTATTCAATTAGCAGACAATTTAAACTGATTGTAAATGCATGAACATTTGTGCAATACAGTTTAACACTCTCAGAAACCACATTACAAGAATAACAAATATTTCCCCTGCTGGCTATTTTTGGCCTAGAAAAAGTATAAAAGTAATGTATATATGATAATGACTACTAGTTCATAAAAAGTATTTGATATTCTGTTGCATTTAGATTCTTTTGTATTTGTCTTAGTCAGCTATTCAGTGAACTGCCAGTTAATAGTGTATTAATTGGTGTTTTCTTTGTTGCCAGGTGTTGTGCAAGACTTTTGTTATGGTTTGGTAGATGTTGTGTTGATGGCAGTAAAATTCTTCATTCAACAAAACAGTGTTCTCACCAAGTAAATGGCTGCTCTCAAACAAAACATTACTAAAGTTGAATCAGTTGAAGATAGACTTTATTTCACTCTTTTATGAATTAACATTACTTTTCCAGGATTTTGTAACACTTCCTTACAGTCAAGAAATTCTCCAAACAAAATTGGTTCAAGAAGCCTCCAGTAAATTTATTGGTTCTGTGAATGAAGATTTTTTTTTTTTTTCTAGAAAGGGAATTGAGAACTTACTACCAAAGTGGAATAATTGTATAGATGCCAAGGAGTAAACTATTTTGATTGAATAAATAGTTTTTTGACTGAAATTTTAAAAATATTGTTTCATTTTGAGCAATCTGATTGTTTCTTTAACATACGTAAGCTCAAAACTATCTTTAACCTGTCACTTTAACTCCATCTGAGTACATGTTTTATCCAACAAATCTTGAATTACTTCTTTGTTATATCCTATTAGTAATAGTATTACCAACATAATCATCTGTTTATTCTAGCAGCAATTACTAGATTCCATCATCATATTACTTTGTACCATTTAAGATGCATATCTAAATAAGATAGTTTAGTTTTTATTTAATAAGGGAGCTAGGTCAGTTTTTATTTCTGGTTAATTTTTGTGGTCTTTATGCACCAAAGAGTTCCACTGTTAGTTGGAACTGTCACTTGATGAAATGGTTTGTTTCCTATACCAGGTTTTTAAAAGAACAAATGAATATCAAATGTCTAATTTGTTTCATTTTTATCTTTCCACCTGTCAATATTGACATCTGCTGACATTTTCAATACAGCAAAATGACAAATATTCCTCTCATTGCAATGCACTGAAGAGACCAAATAGTATTTGAATATAGAATCGGCAGTTTTACAGTTATTTAAGGATGTACCTGATTTCTTTTTTGTTGAGGAAAAAGTTTACAAGGGAGAAAAAAATAAATAAAAAATCTGATTTGATAAGGTAATTTTAAAAAAATATACAGGCTTTATTCATTTTTGGCTATTAATTGATCTGTTAGATGAGCTTGTTAACCATCATGCTACAGTAGGTGCCCTTATATACTTATTTATTAAGTTGGGCTTAGTCTGACACAAGGTCGCAGTTGAGTGGCACCAGGTTAAGACCAAACCCTACAATAGAGAATTGGCTGGCAAGACTAGGTTGTCAGCCACTGCACTATAGGAGGCACTCAGAGTAGTACACAATGAGTGTTACATTGGCTGTTGCTGACCACTGGGTTAAGTATGACAAGTGGTCAACTTATATGGCAGGTATTGGACTAAATCTGAATTTTGAACTAAAAATCTTGGTCAACTTGTAAACCACAATTTATGATATATTTTACCAGACCTTGTATTTTGAGGAAGTATTTTTTTTGTTTTTTTTTGTTAAATTTAATATTTTCTGTTGGGAGAAGAGAAAATATATTTCAGAGAATGAACAAGTTTCAGCAGACTTTCATTATTGTTTGTGAAACATGAGTATATTGTTATTAATTTTTCGCTAGTTTTTTCTTCATCTTATTGTTGCCTCTTATCCTTACTTTTTAGGTTGAATAGCTTTCAACCACCAAAGTAAATAGCAGGAAGTAGGAATAAAGAAGCCGCTTCCAAAACTTGAACTCACATAACATATCCCAGAGACTTGTCTTTCATGGTTGACGCCTTAACTAATTCGGCCATGGAAGCCTATGGCTAAACGGTGCACAAATCTACATATGTCATATTGCAACCTCCCCACTCCAAATCTTCATGGGATGCTAATTTGGGGCTCGTCTCAAGTGGCTTCCTTATTCCCTTTCACAAATCGTTGGAGAGTGTTTAACTTAGAAAGATTTGATGAAAACCAAGAATAAGATGAAGAAATGACAAGTCAAGAAATTATAACTGAAAATACTTTCCCTCAGAATTCCAGTAACATGTACACTCTGCTTTAAAATTGTCAAACAATCCTTTATGGGGCCCTAAAAACTTGGCTGCTTAGTTTGCTTATGCCTCGTGCCAGCTGTCCCGATTTCTCTTAGTTTGTCAGAGTTGGCATGATTTGATCACTTTGAGCCTTATTTAAGGCAGTAATGATAACTAGGAAAGAGATTTTACACTAAACTGCCTATTAAAATTTCAGTTGACGGCAAGAAGTGTCCTGATTATTTTTGTTTATTTTAAATGTGGGGATAAACAAGTCTTGTTAGTCACTCAATAGAAACCGTCACGTGACCAATGTCTTTTGGCAGCAGGCTGTGTTGGGAATGATCAATTAAAAAATTGGAAAAAGTGATGATAAATGAATAATTTACTCCTCTAACATTTTGTTGGGTGGTGATCATTAAAAAGTCTGGATTTTTTAAAAAAAGCAACCGTGAACGCTGCTGAAGACAAACTAATAGACCAATTTAGCATAAACTTACATTGTAAATTGACCCACACACAATTAAAACCTATTGGTGGGTGGGGGGTAATTCTAAAACAAAAACGTTTTTCTCAACATAAATAAGTAAATGTTTAAGTTTTCAGCCCTCTAGCTCCATTGGTGCAGCCTGTACATGTGACAGATAGATAGCCAGCCAGGCTGGCAGAAAACTGAAGAAACCTATGTCGACAGTTTTGGTTGATGGTTTTGAATAATCTGTAGAACAAAAACATGAAATTTTGGCCATTACTTGACGTCTTGAGATGAAATATAGTTGCTGGCACCAGGAGTTGGTGTTGAAAATTTAGTAAAAGCTTGGACTTGGCGTTCCCACTTGCAAAACTGGCGCAACATAATCCACCCACCTCCATTTTTTTTTTTTCTTTCTCATTTAGCTTTGTGAGCTTTCAAGAGTAAATATTACTGAAAAGGCCAAGTTGCTTCTTTTTTTATTTAACTGTTTGCTTCTGTTGAAATCAGAATGAAGTATAACATGAGGAAAAACAATAAGAACACTGCCATCCCCCCACCCCGAAAGCATTCACATTGGAATTCAAACAAAGCAATTAAAACCAGCCAGAATACAAATGCTACATTCCAGCAAGGATTTCATTTTGTCATGAGCATGAATAAATTTAGCTCTGGCTTTGTTTATATTAACCCAGTAGGATAAAAGCTGTCCAATTATTCATCTTCTGTCGATCATTTTGGAAAAGAAAGAAAATAAATTCTTAGAAGATTGGTAATTATCCTGAAAATATAGTTTTATTCTGTGAGTTATTGCTGTCTGTAGTTCAGAGATAAAGCATTGTCATTATTATTCCATGAATTATTTGGACTAGTCTCTTCATCTTTTGTTTAGTTCATTAACAGCTGGTGTGTGCTTTGACCGTAGTGTTATCAGAAGTTCTGAAATGAAGTAGTTATTAATCCATGAACGTTTTGGGCTAGTTTCCTTATATTTGTTGTTTTGATCACTACATTTCATCTTGTGTCCTCTCTGCCTTCCCATTGTTATCTGAAGTTTTGAGATGAGATATTGTCAGTATTCTATGAATTCTTTGGATTATGCTAATCCTCATCATTGTTATTTTTATCACCTCTTAGCTGATACACTTTCTGGCCTTGCTGAGTGTTGCCTGATGTTCTGAGATTAAGTATTGTCATTATTCCATGAATTATTTGAACTTGTATCCTGATCTTTGTTGTTTTGATGATTATGATCCATAGATATGCAACTAGAAAGGCCCAATCATGACTTAGTCTTCATGACTTTATGATATTTGTTAGCTTAGCTTAGTATGGCATAAAGACTAATAGTTAGGAATGTTGTATGGCATCAATCTTCCAAGTGTGTTCATTTGATCTAAGCTTAGTAAATACCTTGGTCACTTTGCAGTAGAGTAATAGCTAGCAAGCTATTCTTGTGGACCATTACTGTAGTAAGTTTGATCCTCACTGGGTGCTCCTTACTTGTGGCTTTGATCCATACTAAGCTGAACTTTGTAAATGCCCTGGTTACTTAGCCATGGAGTAATTATTGACAAGCTAGTCTCACAGATTACTGCAGTGAGTTCAATCCTCACTAGGTTCCCACACTTTTAGACTTGCTAGACTGATTTAAGCTTAGTCAGTATCAATAAATAGCCCAGTTAAATATATCTAATGAAAATTATAAGCTTGAAAATGTATTTTATGACATGCACTGTTTTGTTCTAAATAATAAGGATCCGCCATAAAGAAAAATGTTCAATAGGTTTCTCTTACCCTTATTTTGGCATGCTGAACTATGTGGTGTACAAGACTGTCCGCTTGTCACTTCTTACAATTCTGCAGACAGAAGGATGTATATTTGACTTAACCTCTCATAGTGTGTGGTAGAAATTCAAGAAAGAAAATATAGTTTTCTAAACAGTGTGTGATGTATTATGTGAGGTCTGTCCGAAAAGTGTCCAGCCATTTTGAATATCTCAAGAACTGGTTGTGTAGCCTTAATGCAACTTCGCAACCAATCAGGAGGGGATCTTACTGTGCATGTGTGAACAGACTTTCTTTCACGGGGTTACTCAGTTGGCAGTGAGATACCATTTTCCCAAAAAGATTTCAGACTGTGGGTGAAATTAGGAAGAACATAACTTGGCAGTTGATGGCAATCTCGAAAGAGGACTTTGCAGACTGTTTTGAAAAGGGATGCTGAGATAAGTGTGTGAGGTTCTAAGGGGAGTATTTTGAAGGGGACTAAAGCACCATTGCCCTAGGTAGGCTACTTTTTAGTTAATATTAAATAGCTGGATACCTACTCTGGGCAGACCACACAGATATGTAATTTTGATTTTGTATATATCTACAGTCTTTATTTATGAGTCACAATGAACATAAAAAATTGGAAATTGGTCCACTTGTTATTAAGTTCTCCCAAGAGCTGAGTGAGTCAGTTAGTTATTCATTTATTAGTGTTGTTGCCTTCAAAATGTTTTTTTTTTTCTTCACCTAAATGTGAGTTATGCTATTAATTGGCTTGTTATTAAGCAGATGGAGAGGCTGAAATAATTAAACCCTAACACTCTTCTACTTTGGTTCTTTGAAGCAGGGTCCAATGTCTACAAAATAAACTTGTTCAATAAATGACTTGCCTGTCATCACACAGTGCCCCTAGGCCTAAAAAACAGTACATACAGATCCCCCAGTTTAACATAATGCTGGTGGGGAGGTGGTATCCAAGAAAGAGACTTTGTTTAATAAGTAAATCATACTATAGAAGAAACACCTAGAAAATACAATACTCACAAACCTTCACTTGGTATCTCACTAGTGTGGGTCTGTGTGCACTAAACTAAGCTACAAACAATCTTAAAAGTATAAGCAGAAAACTGTTGAAATAGAGAGAGATATGAGTCAGAGGGTGTTTGTCTCTCAAAACCGATATAATACAGTATACTGAACTATCGGTGACAATTAGTTGTTCAGTAGGACCATTAGGTGCCCAAGAAGCAGTTCCAATATATTTTGCATGTTGACATATGGTTATTTACATATAAAATATAAACAAACAATCGGATTGACCGCAACTCACCATTTTTCAATTCCTCTCAACATTATAGCCAAATTTATACGTCAAGATTTGAGAAATTTTCCCAATTGTAAACAAAAACGTTTTTGCTTATAAAAAGGTAACAAACAATTGGATTGGCCATAAGTTATCCAATTGAGAAAAAGGATACAATAACAACAATGACGTTGACAGATACCCATAGTGAATGATAGTCCCCGTCTTTTTTTTCACCAGAGACAATATTCATTAGGCACCTGTTGTACAGCAATGGTTAGCAAATAAGTCTTAGAGACCATTGTTAGTATAATGAGTTTGATCATCACTGTGTGCTTTACTCTTGTGTCGCTGGACTAAGATTAGTAAAAATTACACGTAGGGAAAGATCAGCTCTTTCCATAGGTAGATAGCTAATCTCACAAACTATTGCTAGCGAGTTTGTGCCTCTCTATTGTTGCCATGTGCCAGACTAGAAATGCCTAAAAACTATTTACATTCGGGAATGTTTGCTGTCAAGTGATGTTTAACAACCTAATCTTGCTGGCTCTCTCCTAAGAATTTTATTCTCATTGGTTGCTCCACTGTTATGACCTTGTGCCAGACTAGGCTAATCTTGATAGACACCTATATAGGCAGGGTATTGTAATTGGTGAAATGTATGTGTGCAGAATTATTCAAAGACAGTTTAATAGCACTTTAGTAGAAAGATCAACTGTAGAAATGTTTTGGTTTCACAGTGTTTCTTTGCAATTCCAGAATACAATGTCTATTAATTGATCTATTTTAATACTACAGAGAAAGGAAAGGTTATTTACATTCTAAGAGTTGTTTGGTCTGCTGATCTCAATCTTTTTCCTGCTTCAGTTACCATAATGTTCTGACCTGTACATTTTGGAGGGGCCTATCTCAGGTGTGCAATTCATATAGAAAAGAAGGGTTTTTGGGGGGTTTTTCTCAAGTAGTGTTGGTATTTATTTGCCATGGCAAAATGTGATGCCTGGTCAGTTTTTAGTGTGGCCACATCCACACACCTGCCCAATATGGCGCACAACTCAAGATCACAGTTTATGATAGGTCATTCAAAAAATTGCTTGGTTTCCTCAGACTTAATTACAGACATTATACCAAATCTCACAATATCATGTATGACCGTTGATACCATATTTTGTACACGGTTACTCTCCAATTAGTAAATTTGTCACAACCATTTTCCCGTCTTACAGTATTGGTGGATAATACCTGAAAAAAAGAGACCTTCCCATTCTTCCATATGGATTGTACATCTGGGGAAGACTGAAGAATAGATTGACTAAAATATAGCAAAAACAAATAGAACTAAAAAACTCAGAGTACATACCTCTGCCAGCGCCATTGTCTGTGGGAATAATTGTGCATGGATCCACCCCAAAATCACTTCTTCTGTAGCCTATTCCCCCCCCCTTCCACAAAATTCAAATTCATTGAGAACTTTTGGAGATATTGTGTGGACAGATAGATAGACGGAAAGACATGACTGAATACATATAACTCTCCAACTTTGTTGGCAGAGGTAATGGAATCAGTAGTACAAACAACTCTTGTAATGATAATCACTCATCTCTTAAATTAAGGAATCTAACTGACCGATCTCAAAATAATAGGATGCAAATAATGGTGTCCAAGGGGAGGCATAATGTTAAAAGTGAATTGTCTCATAACCTGACCTTCCTCGTCTTCCTCCTCCTCCTCCTGAAATACAATATATATTTTAATTGAAGTTTTTGTTTATACATTTAAATATAACACCCTGCCATTTTGAATCTTTTTGCTTGAAACATGTGAAATCTATAGAAAATGTTCTTAATTTTGATACTTTTTAGAACTGAATTCTGTGAGCCAAGATCTCTTCATGCAGTATTTGACTTGACTTGACTTGTATTGTGTTGGGTCTCACTATATTGGATTTCAAGAAAATAAGCCATTAGTCAATTTAAATGAAATTGCAGAATAACATAAAAGTCTACTTTCCAACTTTGTGCTAATGCTCTTGAGAAAGGCATGTGCTTTAAAGCACATCTTGTTCAGTGGCCAGTCATCCAGACATTGTTTTATCACTGACAATTGATCAGAAACTGGTTGAGCGAAACTAAAGAAATCACTTTGAGTGTAACTAATCTCAAGATTCTAACAGGAAAAAGAAAGCTATTAGATCTGTTTTCAGTCATGACAAAGGCAAACTAGCAATAGGATTTTAGGTTTTTGAATTACTGATTGTTCTGTTACAATAGTAATTGACCCCCTCCCCTCCACCCCACACAAATATGTAAACACTTTAAAGGCCTGTTGCCCAGCTACTGAATTTTGGTCATGGTTGCTTACTGCACTTTCCTTTCTTTCTCTAAAACCTTTCACTCTCCCAGTAGGTTACACAGCATTTTACAAAGGATATTTTCTAACATGACATGTATATCTAACTTATAAACTCTTTTTTTTCAAACCCATAACTTCAGTGGCCTATAAGCTTCTAGCAATGCCTATATGTCTTGTATGTATTTATTAATATTGCTAACATTAATGCCTCTAAGTATTATGGAAATCAAGGAATATTAATATTACACTTATATTTAAAAATCTGATTTTTCTTTTTAATTTCAGATTAAATGGACTAATTGAGTCTACTTGATATTGGATATAGTTTTTTCTGTTCAATCAAAGGATTACTTCTATTAAGGTAAGTTTTTGTTTTTGATTAATTATCTTTAAATTTAGATATTGTTAATAATCACTGAATAAAAAGCTTGAAATTACTGGGTTTTTTATGTTATCTGATTGGGGCAAGTTAAATGATTCAATAACATTTTAAATATTGACACTTAACATCTATTACGTGATGATGACATAAAAAACCCAGTAATTCATGTTTCTGTTTCATTTTGTAACCAGTGAAACAATTTATAGAATGATAGAAGTATGCTGATGTTTCACATGAAGAATAAAATACTACATTTCAAAACTTAATGTTATATCTTTAATTCAAATTTGTTCCATTTGACTCTATAACCCTTAACAAATGGGTTTATAATTAAAATATGCCATCTTGATAACATTCTCTACTTTTAGAGGCTAGAAAATCTTTGGAAGCCAAAATAGTCATTCTCTGATTAATTGAATCTTTTATCTTTGATGAAAAGCTCAAAATACTTGAAAAGATGATAATCGATTAGGGAAAGGTCAGGTAAGTATGGAGAAAGTTCTAAACAGGGCTGTGGAGTCGTACAAAACATCTGACTACGACTCAGATCTCAATTTCTGGTACCACCAACTCTGACTCCAACCATGACCTCTCTGGCTTTAAAATGAAAACATTTTGGCCATTTTGTGGCTATATTGTGGCTATGTTTGACCGTTGTTAGTGTCTAGTGGTTTTTGGCTATTTTAAAAAAATTAGCTCTTTTTAGCAGACTCTGACTCCTGGTTCTAAAACTTCAAATCCTAAGTGGCATAGTTTTGTAACAATTTTAATGCCAGTGATCATTACAGCCATAGAGGCTGTAATGATCACTATAAAGAAACTGGGGTACTTACAAGCCTGCAAATATGGTATTTCATTTGCATCTCTTGAAAACACTCTTATAACACACTAATTACCAGAGGACCAGATAATGATTTTTTATTTGTTTTTAACCGGGTTCAGTTGCACAGAATAACCTATTGTCTTTGTTAAAATATATATAAAATATTTTCATAATTCTAAGAGCTTATTGAAATATCTTTTAATTGCTAATAAGTAGGGTTCAAACTTCAATATGTCTACTTGTCTTTAGATATTTCATCTTTCTTTATCATTAAAACTCGATCAGATCACCTCCTACATTTGACTTAAATCTAGCAATAGTAGAGGTCACCTGTAACTTCCCTCATCAGAGATCAAGTACCACTGTAATAACAGACAAGGCTTAGAAGGTCATCTTAGCCACTCCTGCCAAACTTATATATACATAGCAATGTAAGTAAACAGTTACTCATATCACTAGCAAACATGAAAAGTTACAGACAACCGGAATATCTCCCTGTAAAAACACTTAGACAAAAAGTACAGATAAGTAATGTTGTCTAGAAAATTCTCCAACTGATGCTTTATTCAAAAATACTGTGTTCATTTTTAGATTTACTTTTTTCTGGGGTAATTACCCGAGTTCTAATGATGTGTTCCAGTTTATAAATTGAGAGTTCTTCATTTTGGACTGAGTTAGGGAAATCTAGCAACCAACATTTGATTGTCAAGCATATTTTCAATTTTGTGTTGGACTATCTCTATATATTATACATATGATAGCCCTATTCTGATATTAATGGTTGCATTAATTCTTGACCATTGACCATCTCTTTTTCTTTGCAATGCTTTTCGATAGTAAAATCATTTGCAATGCATTTACATTATGCATATAATAGCCCTATTCTGCTTGTAATACTTGAATTAATTCCCTACCACTAACAATCCTTTTCTGTTTGATTTTCAATGCACAGCAAACAGATTAAATGCCAAAACTTGCTAAGAACAAATTTTAGGTAGAAACTTGCAAAATTAGATGGTTAAAATTATCAAATTCCACTTTTGAGCAATCATGTTACTATGGTGATTTTCATTCATTCATAGCTCTGTGAATTACCTTCAGCTTCTTGCAGCAAGACAAACACTCATCAAGAGTGGACTATAACCAATTTTTCTGTTAGAGGTGGGGTCAAAATGTACCCTTTCTATTTTCTAGGCATTCCTCTGAAGTCTGCCTCACGCACAAAAACTGCTGGGTTCGATTCCCGGTATAAGTAAAGAGTGTGGAAAACTCTTCATTAGGACAAATTTCCCTGTGCACTCAACAGCTAATTGAGTACACTCTAAGCTGTGTGATTAGGGTAGAGGTATCCCTTCAGTGGACTTGCATCCTGCCAAGAGGGTGGTTATAAAAACTTGTAAGAATAAAAGTCCTGGTCTCGACCAGACTTGAAACTTGCAAGGATCACTAAGCTGATGCATGCAACAGAAACCGGGTCTTTGTCACTGGGTGTATACTGTATTGGGAGTTGTCTCTTAAGAGACAGACGGTTTACTTTACTATGCTAAAATCAACTTAGCTAAAAGTGTTTTAGGGAGCTACTTTTACCTGGGCAATGCCAGATAGCCTTGATCATTTTTGATACTTTGTCGTCATTGATTTTTTAGAAGGGTTAGTTTGAATTGAACTTTTTTGAAAAATAAACTTTTTAAAAAATCCTTGTATAAACTTCATTAAATCTGCTTGTTATTTTTAATGCCGGGAATTCAATGTGATTGGTTAATATAAATACAAAATTGTGTACATTGCCATGGAGCAGTGGTTAAGCTATTCTTGAAGATCATTACTACTATAATGAGTTTGGTCCTCCATTGGAACTCTGCACTTGTGGCCTTGTGCCAAGCTAAGCCAAGTAAATGGTGTACCTCACTGTGGAGCAGTGGTTATCAAACTAGTCTTGCATACCATTACTATTGTAGTGAGTTTGATCCTCATTGGGGACTCCACACAGATGTTGACAGTATGAAATCAAATTATGGATAATTGTATATCC
>VCCN01000462.1:5405229-5424256 GCA_006491835.1 Architeuthis dux | reverse complement strand
GTATAGTAAAAAGCACATATATTCCACTGTTTATAATGAGACCATACAAACAGTAATTTTTCGATATGACCAGCTTTTGCCTTGATTATAGCCTTTAGACAAGGCAACAGACACGCACAAAGGCTGCACAGTTTCTTTGTCTAAATTGGACAGGATATGACAAGAGCTTGCTTCAGAGCTGCAACACTGCTGTAGGAGATCATTGAAACATCACTCTTCAAAATGGACCAGATGGCGAAATCCATGGGATTGATATCCGGGCTTGAAGGAGGCCAGATGTTCTTGTCCCAGAATCCTCTGAAAACGCTCATTACACTATGCCTGGTTGATATTTGATTTGTGAGCAGGTACACCATCTTAGTCAAAGAAGTAATACTCTTCAAAGGCTTCGGTGACCCAAGATAACACCTCTTCTTCAAGCATTTGGAGATAAACTTGATTATTCACCTTCACAACCTTTTCAATGACGAACAAAAGAGACTTTGTCCCATCTAATGCAACTGCAGCCCACGCTATCACCCAAGCAGGCTTCTGGTGACGAAAATCGGCTCTGCTGCATTCAGAAAGTTCTCCAGCATCTGCGGCATAAGCCCTATCATTTTGGGAATTCATCACAGCCTGCACAATGAAAATCTTCTCATAAGACCAGATGAAAACTTTGTCAGCGGCCCACTGAATTTCCTCTAATATTTTCTTCCCTCTTGTCGAGTCGCTTCTGTTTTGAGGCTGCTGAAATCAAGTGTCAACATTGCATTTTATATGCCTTCATGCCTAAATCCTCCTACACAATTCTTCTCAATGACTTTTCCCGACATTCTCTGCTCTTCTGTAGTTTTCATCAGGCTCCTGCAGTTTCGATGCTTCTGGTACAGACTGAACAATTTCTGTTGGGGATTGGCTTGCTTAATTCTGTGTCAGTCTCAGTAAAAAGTTTCATGGCGTTATGATTGGTCTTTCAACAAAATTTCAGCTTTTTCATCACTTGATTGTTATTCAGTCCAGACTTTTTCAAGGTGACTATTTGGTCATATACACAGTTTGATACCTTGCTTGATACCTGTTTCGAATAGACTAATGAAACTGTAAACATAAAAAGAACAGACTTTTGAGATGCTCTGTGCAAAATTTCAAACTCCCAGCTCAAAACCTAAGATTATGGGATATAATTGAATGATGGGTAAATCTTTATGGCACACCCTGTACTAACCATTTGGAAAGAGGCATTATTCAGATTTTTAGATAATGAATGTCTTTGACCTAACACCAGTGTTACTCTGATGCTCAAGAGTTATAATCAAATTCATATATGTATGTTTAGACAGTGAAATAAAATATATCTTTATCAGACTTTATCTGATGTCATTCTGATGCACTTTACCTTTGAATACACCTGCCACTCAATCTCGTTAATTGCGAGAGCTGCTGATTTATTTATATGCTACTCACCTATGTGATCTCTCTCTCTTACTTCATGAGTCATAAGAGGTTATAATGTCCGTATAACTTTTAAATTGTCCTTGTGTGTGTTATTGTATCCAATAATGATTTCAGTGGTTCAGAAAAAAACTGGAGCCTAAAAAACCAACTGATTGGTCTAGATTCTATTATATTGTTAGGAAAGTAATGTTGCATTGTTTTGGAGACATAATAAAAAAAACCCAGTTCAAATGTAACAAAAATTAAATTTGTCAAGAAAATAATCATCACTGTGAAGCTAATTCTTTTATTCCTTGTTGATAGAATCTGGGATTCTGAGCAAAAAGAATTCTGATAATGCTGAACTGACCTCTTCCTTACTACTGTGGACTGGCATTGTCATTCTAAAGAAAAACCCTGTTAATCAAAGCTGGGGATTTTTGTGTGACTCTTCCCTCTTCACTCATTCTTAATGATAAAAACCTGCTTTGATTGTCTTATTCTAAGAGCTTGTAATGGACAAAACTGTCCATATTCCATTGACTAATACCAGGACCGTAACCAGGAATAAAATAATTAGTTTTACAGTCAGCTTTTGCCATTGCTAATAATGATTGTTCTTGCAGAGAAGTTTTTGTTACATCTGAACCGTTTTTCATTGTTTCCAAAAGTTCAACATTACTTTTTGAACAACCTAATATTTTTTAGTCAAATTACCTAATGTAGTCCAGGTTTTTTTCTTTTTTTTAATGACTAATATTCTTTTCAAACAAACTAACTTTTTAGGATAGATTTTAGAAAGATTAGCTTCTTCTCTTCTATAACTTTGAGATAATTCCAGAGGCCCTTGAAAATTAATGTTAAAAGTATTTTATAGAATTTTTTTAAAAATAAACCATTAAAGTGAACTAACATTTTAGAAAAGAAGTCTAAAGACACACAGGTTCTTTGCTTCTACAACTTTCAGTTAATTACAAAGAGGCCTTGTAAATTTCATATCATTAGTTATTCATTTTTAAGTGTATTTTATAGAAAACTTATTAAAAAATGCATTTTGTATTTTAAAGATATTAGAAACCATCAGCCAAAACTGTCACTAAAACTGTCAACCTAGGTTTTTTCAGTTTTGAAGCTATGTATGTATCATGTGTACAGGCCGCACCAATGGATCTAGAGTGCTGAAATATTACACATTTACTCCTTATTATGTCTACAAAAAACTTCTATTGTCAATTATATACAGTATTGCCCATAAATAAGTACACCCCTACCACTGTTTTATAGGTGTTAATTTTCTTCTAAACCAAATATAGCAGTATTTTATAATTTCTAGTGAAACATTACACGATCAAAACGGATATTTATTTATGACCAAACATTGCCGTCCAAAGATGAGTAGAACACTACGAATAAATATTTTTGGCAACTGTTTCAATGCTGTAGATTTTGGTCATAAATAATACCTGATAATATCCCTTTTGATTGTGTAATGTTCCACTGGAAATAATAAAATCCTGCTTTGTTTGGTTTAGAAAACAATTAACTTTCTATTAAAAAGTGGTAGGGTGTACTTATTTATGGGCGATACTGTATATACCTTTAGCTACCAAGAAAAAGTATCATATATACAAAATTAAAAAGCATTTAAAAAATACTCCTGTACAGAATATCTATAAAAAAAAGAAGATAACCTCTAATTTGATCTTTTTAAATACACATTTAATATGCTGACTGTGGACTATTCCCACCTCCCCACAGGAGGGAGAATCAAAGGCAAAATTAATTGGGAGAAGAAAATAAAAAAAGAATATGAGGTGGGGGGTGGAAAAGGATTAAAAGAAGGGGAGGAAAAGAATCAAAGTTGGGTCAATTATATACACCCTGCAACTAATACAATCACTGTCTCTCTAGCTAGTGTGATCCTCACTGGATACTCACCATTCAGGCCCTCTGCCAGACTAAGATAAACTTGGTAAATATCTTCAACCATGAGTGCTCTAAGGTGGTAATAATGCAAACAAAAAGATTTAGCTTTCTTTATTTGATGCCAGCTATTTCTTGAATGGAACAACTAAAAGTGGCCCTATCTTGTCCTTTGCTAACCTTTTAAGATCATCCTCAAACCTCACTTGAGTTCAAGGGGTTTGTTATGTGTTCAGTGTTGTATTGTTGAGTTCCTTGCAAAATCATGATGCACACAAAACACAAACAAGCACAGAGAGAAGATTTACTTTAGAGATACAAAAATGGCTTCAGGTTCAGTTCTCAAAAGGACTCATTTGACCAAATCATATCCTGTCACATGATCAACTTGTAATGCATGAGTGAAATTTAACACACGAAAATCAAACAAGTTAGACAAAAAAGATACTTCATGAGCATTCATATTCACTGTTTGAATGTTAATATTGATTTCATGCTGTTTTTATTAGGTTTGTTGATGCTGTTAAAAATAAATACCAAGAAACTATTTGGACCAAAATCAATAGTAGAAAATAAAAATAAAAACATACTTCATGAGCATTCATATTCACTGTTTGAATGTTAATATTGATTCCATGCTGTTTTTATTAGGTTTGTTGATGCTGTTAAAAATAAATACCAAGAAACTATTTGGACCAAAATCAATAGTAGAAAATACCTTGAAATTTTGCACATTTATTAGAAATAAAACTTAATCATAATGAACGTTCCTCTCTTGATGGAAAGTTCATTATTATACACATTTTATTATTAGTTTTGTCTAGATATTTCATCATTTTCTCACAATGTTTTTATCTGATCTATTCTTCTTGAGCTGTTGAATTAGTACATGCTTCCCTTGTTATAACGTGGACGTTGGCATCCAAGGAAGCCCACGCCGCATTATAACCGAGCCGTGATCAATTTAGCTATTTAATGGGGGAGGCCTGTATTAAATTTATATTCAGATTCTCAGATGAAGCATTTTCATTATTACGCATTTTATTATTGGTTTTGACTAGTTTCTTTTTTGTTGCTTTTATCTTGTTTTTTATTTGATATATTCTTAGTCGGCTGTTAAAGTAATTTAATGGCTGAAGAATATATGACAATGACTTGTCTGCCTAGAAAGTCAGCATTTGAAATCCTGGCTTTTACCTGGACATGAGTGCTGACCTCTAGCACTAGTGTGAAATAAGCAACTATCTCAACCACAAGGCTGGCCTTTCTTACTCAACCCGGTTTACTTTGGCACTGGGTTAAATGCGGGAAAATGTTGATAGACAAGGCTAGCCTTAGTAAATTTACATTAAGATACCTGCTGAAGGATGTTGGCTAACATGCAAGTCCCTCAGATCATTGATTGTAATTTTGTTGCCTTATGTTGTATTACGGTCAGCTTAGTAAATATCAATGACCACAGAGAAAGTAAGATCCTTCCAGGGTGACCCACACTTGTAGCCTGTGATAAGCTAAGCTTAGTAAATATCAGTATAAATAAGCTACATTGACATCTTGCCGTTGAGCAATGGTTAGTAAGCTAGTCTCAAAGACCATTACTACTGTAGTCAGTTTGATCCTCACTGGCTGCCCTACACTTGTGGCTTTGTGCCAGACTAAGCTAAGCATAGTAAATACCTAAATTTGGTTGTTTCACTGGAGAACATTGGTTAGTGAGCTAGTCTAACAGTAGTGAGTTTCATCTTCACTAGTTGCCCCCATACTTTTGGCCTTGTGTCCTACTAATAAGCTAAAATGAGTAAATATCCAGAAAAGCAGAAACAAGCCTCGCCATTATTCCAAACACTGTAAATCTACACTTGACTATGTTGAACTAACTTCATAAGACTAAGCAACTGCTGCTTCTTGCATTATAGCAAAAAGTAAAAGAGGTTTTGCTTGTTTTGGTGTTATTTTTCTTTAGCACTAGCTTTGATGGTAAAGTGGAAACTTTTGTGGAAAGGGCTTATCTTCAACAACTAACCAAGCAACCTAATTTACTGACTCTACTTTCATATTGTAATGTGTTGATAGTTCTATGTTGGAGCTGAGTGTGGAGAAACCACACTGTATGGTTGGTGGGGTGGTGTTTAGTTTTGGCAGCGGCGGTGTGGGGGTTGAGGCGAGGGGTGAGACAAGAAAGTCTGGATAGAAGGCAGTGAGGAAACGCTTATTAGGCCACACAGTTATTCTGTTGCAAATAATTGTGACCTAGATTTTCTCTTCGCCATCTTTTTATACATGTGTTCACAAGTGTTTATGCATGTGTTTATTCGGGGGTGGGGGCGGGCGATGTTAGGAATTTATATAGAGTTCTTTGCATATTTTCATTTTTCATTTTTTTTTGTTTGTTTCTCTCCGAGCAATAAGTTTTATGAAGTTTTCATAACTTTTTGATAAAGATAGTTTTGACTTGTTACTTCATCTTTTTGTTGCTTTTCATCACAACACTGTTAGCTGATCTATTGGACTTTGGCTGTTAGATTAGTAGTAATTATTGACTCATTTTAATAAAACTACTTGCAACACAGAAAAAAAGACTAGGTAAATGTAATAAGTAACGAAGAAGGGGAAACCTTTATTAGGTGAAGCATTGTTAATCGGTTATTATAAATAAGCCTTCTACTAGTGCAAAAACAATAACAAATATGATGCTGAGACAGATCGGGGAAGAATGAAGAGTAGGTTTAAAGGTTAGATTTGGTATTATGCCAACCGTAGGGTTCTCGTAGCTCAGTTGGTAAGAGCAGCTGGTATGGTTAACCAGATTTCCTGAGGCAAAGGGGACATTTTATTAAAATATTACCCAATTTATTGAAAATATTACTTATTTTATTACTATAAATTAAATAAAAATATTATTTTACTAAAAATCATCTAAATAGTAATTTCTGATATCTAGACGCAACCAAAATGATTTAGATGAAAAACATTTAAATTGGCGACACTTAACAAGGGACATAACTCTGCAACATTAAAATTGGCAACTCTGAGCAAGTAACGTAATTAACATTTCGGTATGTCAGTCAGTGATGTCAATTGCCAATCGAAAAGATTAAGAAACTAGTCAAAATAAAAAATAGGATATGTATGATAATGAAAATACTCCATCTGAGAATCTCAAAACATGTGTATTACTACTAATTTAAGACCCTCAGAAGAATTGATCAGCTAAAAACATGATAAAAAGGAACAAAAAGATGAAACTGGTCAAAACTATTAGGAAAAAATGTGTTATATTGAAAATACTTCATCTGAGAATTTCTAAACAAATGTATTACTGCTGATTTTACAGCTCAAGAAGAATTGATCAGCTAAAAACATGATAAAAAGCAACAAGACGAAGAAGACTTATCCCAAAAATAAAATCTGGAATAATGAAAGTGCTATAAACACTTTGTATTAAAATAAAATGGAACCAAGTTGATATGAAACTAAAATTATGATTTTAAAAATTGTTGGGGTCCCAGAAAGCCAATGCTGCATTATAACCAAGCCGTGATCAATCTAGCTATTTTGAAGCTAAATCTAGCTATTTTGGAGCTAGAATATTATACATCCTCGTTATAATGTGAACTGCTCTATAACAAATCGTGTTGTAACAGGGGAGGCCTGTATTACATTTATATTCAGATTCTCAGATGAAGCATTTTCATTATTACACATTTTATTATTGGTTTTGACTAGTTTTTTCATCTTGTTGCTTAATTTTTTTATTTGATCTATTCATATTTGGCTGAGTAATTTAAGTAATAAAGTAATTTAATGGCTGAAGAATATATGACAATGACTTGTTTGCCTAGAAAGTCAGCATTTGAAATCCTGGCTTTTACCTGGACATGAGCACTGACCTCTAGCACCAGTGGGAAATAAGCAACTATCTCAACCACAAGTTGATATAAAACTAAAATTATGATTTTTAAAATTGAAAAAAACAAAACAAAACTGAGTTGTGCAATTAATTGTATGTTTTGACACACAGCTTTTCTAGGTTGGTTAACCGCTTGCTTTCCACTTGATGAATTAGGAAATTGTTTTCTATTCTTTAGAATTGCCCTGTCTGTGTAAATTACATTTCTAATTAATTATCAAGGTCCACTGCATATCCAGGGCCATTGACTTATCTTTCTTGCTCTAAGAAACATATTTGTTTATATAGCATCTGAAGACTAATCAGTTTGTATGTGACTTGATCCAGAACTACCATTCTAAGGGAAATTATGAATCACTGCCACCCATATAAGCTGAGTTGGGGGTGATCAATTAACAAGTTGGGCTCTGATCGCTAAAAAAAGGTCTGAATTTTCAAAAGAACAAGCGAGCACAAACTAGTGACCAATTTAGCATAAGCTTACATTGGAAAAAAAACTTTTTAGGGAAGAATTTTCAAAAAACCAAAGGAAATCATTTTCCCTACTCATTCAGGGGTGTGGGTGTGTGCAACATTTCAAGTTTCTACTGTGAATGGTTAGGGCTGGGTGAAGTCTGGATACATAGATACATATAAATGTGTGAACACCTGTATAACCTAAACCTTTAATAGCAATGATTAATAAATCTTTGGTAGCGATGATTAATATTTCCCGTTTTATGTGTATATTATGTAAATGTATAAACATATACATAATGTGAGAATGTTTATATAAACATGTACCTAATTATGTGTGTGTGTACTATAATGCCTGCTGGCCACTGTCAAGGTTGACAAAGTATGCAACAACCTTTTATTACTGCCTGGGCTGAAGTTATGGAGTTTTGTGTGTGTGTGTAAAGGATGAAGTTAATTCTGAATAACTTAGACATTGAAATATTGAGTAAATTGAACATCACTCTTGCCTGGTAAATATTGATTACATATAGGTATGTTATTCAGAGAATTACCTATATCCTTTTATACACAAATAACTCCATAACTTCAACCCAGGCTATCTTCATCAAAAAGTTCTGAAGACTTCATAAAACTTATTGCTCAGAGAGAAAACAATCATGGAGAAAATATGCAAAAATAAATGATTTTACAGTAAAAATGAACTCCATACAAATGTCTCGCATTTCAATGTTTATTCACATCATCAGAACAGTATGAAGGGTAATGACTTTCTCTTTTGAAAATTAGAAAATGAATTTTTTTTAAATAAAACAAATAGATGCTTCCATAAGAATGAAGATACTTTGGGAAATGTTTTATATACCATATTTCAATGATAATACAAATATTGATTCTGTAGGTTAGTATTAATAATATTATTTTTTTAAATGGCAGTTCTATCATCTTTTATCAATATTGCTTTTAGCTGTAAGCATGAGTACAAGTTAATATTTGACAAAGAATAATAAATTATACAGGATTAATTGAATAATTTCTGGTCATGATTTTGAAAGCATATAGAAAGATAACCCTGGATACTTCATTCTATACTGGACTCAAAGTCTCACGGGAAATAATGTTCTCATAATGATGTGCCTAAAGGATGAAGGTAACTCCAAATAGTATGTTTGTAGAAAATCAATATTTGATTAACATGCAATAGTGTTGGGAAATCTAGTTAATATTTCAATGTATTTTCCATTGCTGGTAAATGCTTTGTA
The DNA here is from genome assembly GCA_006491835.1 of Architeuthis dux. Lineage (NCBI taxonomy): Eukaryota > Metazoa > Mollusca > Cephalopoda > Oegopsida > Architeuthidae > Architeuthis > Architeuthis dux. The sequence goes on along the minus strand of VCCN01000462.1, from coordinate 5,415,289 downwards.
TACTATTACCTATTGATAATTTGTACTATAGCAACAGTGTTATTAGAAACCATCACCTGAAACTGTCAACATAGGTTTCTTCAGTTTTTAAATAGTTCTACCTGGCTGTCTATCTATCTATCTATGTATATTTACAGGCTGCACCAATGGAGCTAGAGGGATGAAAATTTAAACATTTACTCCTTATTATGTTCAAAATTCCCACCCAAAATGTTTTTCGTGGAGGATTCAATTTACATTAAACGGTCATGCTGTGGACCCTTAGTTTGTGTCCGAAAGTGTTCACACTTGGTTTTTGAAAATCCAGACTTTTTAGTGATCGCCTCAACAGAAGGTGAGAGAAGTAACTTATTCATTGATCACTCCTTTTTCCAATTTTTTGATTGATCACCCTCAACATGGCATACTGCCAAAAGACTTTGGTCACATGACGGTTTCTATTGTGTGACTAACCAGACCTGTTATTATTCATTCATTTCTTAAACAATATAACTATTATTGTTAAAAATAGAGAAATAATATAAAGTAGAGAAGCTAAGATGTTAAAAGAACCTAAAGATCAGTCTTGTTTGCTATGTATTTATCAACACAAATGGAAATGCTATATGATTTGTAGTTATTTATATTTTGGAGATCTTGATGTGAAGCTTGTTTCTGGAGTGTTATTGATATTTACTAAGGTTATATATATTAGTAAACCCTCGCTATAACAGACTAATTGGAGGGAGGGGGTTGTCATTAAAGCTGAAAGTTTGTTATACCTGATGGTTGCCCCTCGTTTGGTAAATAGGTAGTAACTTCGGTAGTTTGCAGCATCTAACAAACATTTTTGGTAAATAATAAGAAAGTTTGTTATGGTTTACATGTTCGCCGCATTTATCTAACTTCGTTCGGTAAATAATAAGAAAGTTTTTATGGTTTCTCCGTATTTATCTAACTTTGTTCGGTAAATAATAAGAAATTTGGTATGGTTTCACCACATTTATCTAACTTTGTTCGGTAAATAATAAGAAAGTTTGTTGTGGTTTACGTGTTTGCCACATTTATCTAACTTTGTTTGGTAAATAATAAAAAAGTTTATGGTCCACGTGTTCGCCACATTTATTGAACTTTGATCAGTAAATCTGAAGTCAGTTTGGATGGATCCAATGTTTGTTAAAGCCGAAATTCATTATATCGAGGTTTGTTATACAGAGGATTTATATATATATATATATAATTAGTTCAGGTAGTAGTATGCAAATCCAACCTGATTAGTTACTCAATGGAAACCGTCACTTGACCAATGTCTTTTGGCAGCATGACGTGTTGGGGGTGATGAATTAAAAATTAGAAAAAAGTGCTGATCAATGAATAAGTTACTTCTTTCACGTTTGTTGGGCAGTGATCACTAAAAAATTCTGAATTTTCTAAAGACTTGCTGCCGGACACAAACTATGGATGAATTTAGCATAAACTTATATTGCAAATAGAACACCCTATTAAAAACATATTTAGCGGGCAATTTTCAAAAATAAACAAATTGTTTTTTCGAGATATAATAAGGAGTAAATGTTTAAATTTTCATCCCTCTAGTTCCATTGGTGTGGCCTGTATGCATGATAGATACATAGCTAACCAGCCAGACAAACTTAAAAACTGAAGAAACCTATACTGAAAGTTTAGGTTGATAGTTTCTAATCGTAAAGAACAAGATCTAGATTCAGTTGAACATCTGTTCCATCAGTTTATACATTGTTTATAGTTTATGCTAATGTTTAATCCCATGGGATACAAAAATTTTAATGAGTGTCATGTTCAACATTGCATGCTGTGAATTTCTTGAAAGCAGTGATGCAACACAGATGATAAAGAATATTTGTTTTGTGTACCCAAGGGTAGTGACTGTGCGTAAATACCAGCAGCAATTTTAAAAAGAGTGACTGTTATTGTTATCTTTCTGATAAGCCTTGCTTGGGAATATCAACTATTTTGAATAATGATCTTTTGAAGGCATCTGTTGAGGCAGATCATTTGTAAATCATAAGGGATTTAGCAAAATCGCTCAATGCATCATGTTCAGCTATGCACAAACATCTGAAGCAAATTGGAAAGTAATCTAAGGAGGGAAATTGGGTTCCTGTAAACTCTCACCAGAAAATTGAATCATTTGCGACAGTCTGCTGACAAGGTATGAAAATGTGCATTTTCTTCATTAGATTGTTACAGGATATGAGAAATGGCTACTGAATGTTAACAATAAATGCAAAAAGCAGTTATTATTGTCAGTGTCACAAACCGATCCTAACATCAAAACCAGGACTTTATCAACAGAAGGTTTTGCTATGCATCTGCTTCAGCTTCGTCTACTAAGTTACTGGGTACTGAAGAAAGCATCACTGCAGACCTTTAACAACTCCAGTATGTCAATGGTGCATTACACCAGAAACCTGCTATTTTTGGTGAACAGAAACGGTGTCATCTTCCAGCATGACAATACAAGGCCTTACTCAGCAAAACAAATCCAGCAGAGAAAAGTCATTGGGCTGGTAAGTTTTACTTGTCATTTGTATTCATCAGATTTAGTACCTTTAGATTATCATTTGTTTCAATCACTAAAACATTTTCTTAGTGCCGGAGCATTCAGAAATAAGGAAGACACCAGGTCTCTTGTCTTTCTTTTCATCAAAAACTCTAGAATTTTATTAGCAAAGAATAGAAAAATTGCCTTTATGTTGGGATATTGTAATTGCTAATGATGGCAATTATGTTATTGGTTAATAGAATTTAACTTAATTATATTTGTATCACATCTCCTTGAAAATGGAATATTACTCTCCAACACTATGTAGATATGTAAGTATGTATATAACAGAAGCAGCAGAGAGTGCTACAAAGTGGCTGTGGATTAAGAGAACTAGTACATGGAATGCGGCTGTTTAAGGAGAAAGTGTTTTTGTTGGTGCTAAGTTGATAACTACAACAGACTTACATTACTTCAGGGTTTGTTTTTAAAAAGAAATTTTTTTTTATTCACCGCTACCCACAACAGACTAGTTTAAACACTGTTGTGGGATTTAGGTTTGTGATATACTGAAATATCAATCCGGTCAGATATCCGGCGCTGGATACACAAAAAATTATCACTACCACCATTTCAATCTGTTGCCAGATATCTGATACTGTTGTGCCGTGGGCAACAAGGGCATAAATAACTACCAGAAGAATTGGTATGAAATGATACTGATTTACTTAGTGTCTGAAATTCACTGTTCTGGCAAAGCAGAATGTTGGTTAACTTTGATCATCAACTACTGGAAAAAGCATGTCATTCACTGAGTTCTTTTGTTTTTTTCTGTCCCAGATTCATTTCTTCATGTTTATTGTTTTTGCTATAACATTTCAGCCAATCAATTCTCCAGTCTTCTTCAGATTAATATGGCCTTTGATGAATATTCTTAAAAAAGAATTGATTGACAAGGAAAGCAAGAAATATAGAAAGATTAGCTTGAAAAAAGAAATCATTGAATGATAACAACCGAATGATCAAAATTTCAAGCAAAAATAGACTACATTATTAATATTAAGAATACACACTAAATTTCAATAGGAAAGATTGGTGTCAGGAAAACAACTGTTTATAAAAGCCTATGCTTCTAAAAGTCTGCCTGATCATCAGGGAGTCGGAGTCTCGGAGTTGGAGGAATTTTGGTTTACTGGACTCAGTTTTTAACAAATTCTCTTATTAAAAAAATATGGAAAGAATTTAGAGTGAACATTTATTGCTATAAAGTTATCTGGAAATGAAAAATCTAGCCCATTTTAGCCATTTTAAAGCCAGAGGAGTTGGAGGTACCAGAAATTGAGGAGTCTGATGTTTTGTGTCTAACTCCACAGTCCTGCTGATCATAGCAAAAGGAACAAGTGGGCGTAAGGATCTAGCAATCTGTTTGGCAGTTGCATGTTCAATCCCTGGATCAAGTATTCAGTGGACAGGTGACACAGCAAGGCCTAATTGACTGTAAATAAACACTGATACGAGATATACCCCCACTAAAATGAGAACAGTCTACCCCATAGATTGAATAAAGGGTTTGGTTCGAAATTCAGTGACGGTTACCAAGTAAGACACACCTGAAGGGTACGATGGCCAAAACAATGTAGTAAAAACAACCAAGATGATGACACTAGTCCCAAAAATTCAGTAAGTAATAAAAGATAATTTTCAGTCAATTAGGTGATTGTATCCCTGTGTTTGGGAGAAAGTTGATAAATATTTCTTATTGCATACCTCACACTTTGAGTAAAAATAATATCAGTTTTTAGCTATAAATTGTTTAAATAAAAAAGAGGAATTTCATAAATTGGATGAGTTGTTCACTATTCTTAGCTTCTGGTATCTACAAACAACAACCGTTCTTGCAGAGCAGGTTTATTTTTGACCGCCATCTTTATCTTGTCAAGCTGAAAATAGATTATGCCAAAAAAAAATGACCACGCTTCTTTTTTATTGTTTGATAATCACTATTTTAGATTCAACAAATATATACTAGATTTGATAGTCTCTTGGCCACTGAATATTTGGAGACTAAATTTGACCATTTTTGTTATTAATAAGCTCTTAAAATTGGTAGGAAGAGCCCCACCAGACTATACATTTGCTGAAAGTTTATGATCTCTTTCAAGAACCCATCCTCAAAGTATTCTAATTAAGATCCATTAGCTCATTAGATATTCAAAATGGCTAACACATGACCAGAAACACTAACAACAGTATCATCCACATCACTCTCCTCAATGTCCCTTTCTGGATGAGAAATATCATCTCCAGTAGTGAGTTTATTCATTACTTCATTATTAGAACATTTTAGAACATTTTATTTTAGTGTGAAAAAAAAGTATAAAATTTGTATATACAAGCACACATCATAACAATCATATTTACACAATATCTAGGGCCTTAAACCTTTTGTCGTGGTGTAATAAACATCATAATTCTTCTTAAAATCATTTGCATCTGTTGATAGCACTACATATTCCGGAGTCCTACAACTCTATTGCTAAAAAAGAATTTTCTGATATTCAATCTACTTCTATTTGCTTCTACTGTATATGTTTGGCCTCTCAGTCCCTTGTACCCGCTTCTAGTAAAAGAATACATCAGGGTTTACTACTTCTAAACCATGTATAATCTTGAACATTTCTATTAAGTCTCCCCAATCTCTCCCCTAACACTTTTAGCCTATCATCATAACTCATACTTTTTAATTCTGGTACTAACTTAGTAGTTAAGATCATTTACATCATTGATGCTACAGATAAAAGTGCCTGTTATAGACCATTTTTACAAAGGAAATATCAACAATATAGAATTTGCTGCCTTCTATTTGAGGTTTACAACAATGCAGTGTTGTAAATAAAATATGAGGCTATGGTAGTTCCACCTAGCAATAGAAGTACTACTTCAGTGTACTCTGTAGAGCATATCCATAACTAGGAGGTAATTACTACAACAGTTTTACTAAAAGAAAACATTGAAAAGTCAGTTTGATACTAGCCACATGGCTGCAGTAGAAAATTCATGCTTTAGGTCCAACTATGTTGCCATTTGTTTGAGAATTGAAGCAATGAATGGAAAAAGAGGCTATGGAGGTTACAGCTATCAGTAGAGGAAAGTATTGTTTCAATGCACACTGGAGTGCATATCTGTGGCTAAGAAGTTAACATAGGAAAAACAAGTTGGGAAATATTGTATTTGATTTCAAATTTGTTCAGTTTATGTATTTGTATTACTTAATATCTATTCATAATATAGATATTTACGGAGCTTAGTTAAGGCTGACTCAAGGCAACATTGATGAAGGGAGATTGTTTTGTATTACATTTGTCGCTGGCTGTTCGTCCTTGGTTACTCCACACCAGCCATCGCCCTCACCATGTGTAAAAGATCAAGGACGAAGTACTGGTGCTTCAGTCAAAGCATCTCCGGGAACAGGCGTTGAGGTAACAAAAGTAAAAATAAAGAAGAAAGAAACAGGATCTGCAAACAGGAACAACAACACTTGTTTGGAATAAAAACTAAGTTGTTTTTCTCTGTAGGATTATATTGACGTCCGTCAACCCTTTGCAAAACGACAATGTGATATATTCTAGGGTTAATCGATCAGTCAGTCAACAGTCAACTCATGAGACAGAAGGGAAGAGTTTGTAGCGGCGAGGGAGATGCAGAGTGTAGTCAATGCAGGGCCCAGGAGTTTTAAGCCTGCAACCAAGAGGTAAGGCTGAACTTCTAACAGCAGTGTCTGTCTTAATCACTCTCTCTGGAGTAGATTGTTGAAATTTCTTAAGTTGTGGTCTGAGCTTTCACTCTTAGGTCCCAACACCATTTCAGCATGGCTATCATCTGTCAGTTGTCAGGCGACTTTTTCCATTTGCTTCTGAGAGACAGAAATCAACCTCTTTTATGATAATTGGTCATTGTTCGGAGTAGGGTTTGACATAGTATGGGGCACAATTAATTACCCATCGGTCCCAATCAATCAATCTCCCTCCCCAATCCGAGGAGTTTCTGGATTTGGAATTCAATTTAACATCTTCTTCCTCGCACCTGTTTTCATTACTTAGGTGCTAACTTACAATTCTATTGCTCCAATTCCTCACCATGTCGGGACCACACATCTTTACATCATTTCTAGTGACCAATCAGTGGGTGCTAATCAGCTACACACCCTTTTTGTGTAGGTGGAAAAAAGGCAGATCTGCAAAGGGTTTATTAATAGGGATCATAATAGTAATCAATTATGACTCCTCTCCACACACCTTATCCAAACATGTTTGGTCTGGGATTTCTTTCTTTTTCATACTGCTAAAATCTCTTGAAAAAGAAATGTTTTGGTAGGCTCCATTAATAAGACCCACAAAATCAATCAATGTCGGAAGATTTGTAGCCATGATTTTTTTTTAAGTGAACAGCCGTCTGGCTCTCTGATAAAGTGTATTTTACGAATTTACAGTTTTTTAGCTTGTCTGAATTAAAACAAATTTCACCCAGCTGGAAAGTTTTGCTGGCTTGTAGAATCTACTGTATATCTTACCTACTTGTAAAATCTTGCTACTGATAGTATCACATTTGCACCAACTTTTTAAGTGAAGAAGCTTGGCTTAACTTGGAAAATAAACATTTGAAATCCTGGCTTTTACCTGGGCTCAAACACTGACTGCTTGCACTGGTTGGAAATATATTACTTTAACCACCAAGTCAGCCTATGTTTATTCATAATACATCCACAATATATCCAGTGTTGCCAACTCAAAAAATATTTTTGCTCTAGTTTGACTGCCAAAAACCACTAAATATTTTTTAAATGGCCAAAATGGCCAAAAATACATTCAAAATGGCCAATTGCAAACGCTCTAATTTAGCACTTTTTGCACTGCCAAAACAAGAAACATGCTGAATCTAGTATGAAACACGCTGTGTGTGTGTTTGTACTTGCTTTTTTCCCAAGATATTTAGACTGATGACAGTTTCCTCTGTTATAATATTTGGAAATACTGGATTTTTTTCTGGAAAGAATCAAAAGAAATGGTACCAGCAAGAACTTTGTCCTTCAGACAGTTTGTAAACACAGAGGATCAATGTAATTCTGAAAATAAAAATGCTTCTAGGTCATTATGTTCTATTAATAAACAATAGTTGTGGCTGATTTTCTTCATATGTTGATGTTTATCTACAGCATTCTCAGAATAGTATAAAGAGAATTATTATTATCATCTCATATTATTCAGATAATTGTTTTCATCTTTGTAATTGTTAGCACAATGTTAAGACCAATGCATTCTCTGGCCTTCATCAGGTATGTTATATTTCCTTATAGAATTCTAAAAATCAGATACAACATGCTTTGCTCAGTCTTTCACAGGTGTATTGGCATGAACATTAGTTCATGGAATAATGGAAATACTTCATCTCAGAACTTCAGCAATGTGTTAATAGTAACAATGAAGACAATAGCTCAAATAATGTGTGGAATATATTCTTCTCAGAACTTCAGAAAATAACTGAAATTATCATGATTTGAATAAGCATTAATATATGAATAAAATCACCTATTGTTATTGTTTATTAATTGAATATTGATCACTTATGAGAATGTTTTTCAGTATTACCTTTTTCTTTTAAGTACTAGCAAGATTTGAATAAAAACAGACCAACTAAAGATAAAATGAAGATCCAATATTTAGTCATTCCTAAGTTTTGTTTTTCATAGATAGTTCAGATCTTACCAGTATATTATTTTCCCCTACTGTTTTTCCTAAAAATATTTTAATAAACATCTCCAAGTTGGATGGTGACTTGCATATAATCAGCTGACAGTCAAAAACAGACAGAAGGAGGTCTGATTTCAGTTGTTTGATGGGCTTTAGCTTTTTTGTTTTGTTGGAGTACTTTTTAAGAAGTCTGGTCAGTGTGTATATACAGGATGCTGAAATAACTCACTGCTTATCCATTGTGACATCAAATTATGGATAATTTTATATCCAATCAACAGAATATGATAATTATAATGACACTTATTAGTGAGAGCCTATATTTGCCCGGAGTCGGTGTGAGCGACTACTAAACGAGCATCCCAAATCGTAAATGTGAATAAAGAAACGAACTTCGTGCGGGGATCGAACCCGCGTCCACCTTGGAAGCCACCTATACTCCATTCACACGTTCCTAAAATCGGAACGTGTGAATGGAGAGACCGACCAAGTGTAGGATAAAAGACTCCTGTCTATCATCTGATCTTCGTTAGTTCAGTAGGTAGAACAGCACCGCGTATAGGTGGCTTCCAAGGTGGACGCGGGTTCGATCCCCGCACGAAGTTCGTTTCTTTATTCACATTTACGATTTGGGACGCTCGTTTAGTAGTCGCTCACACCGACTCCAGGCAAATATAGGCTCTCACTAATGTCATTATAATTATCCATTCTGTAGATCAGGGGTCGGCTAACTATGGCCCATGGCCCAAATCCAACCCACAGACTTCATTGAATATATGATGTTGCATACCTAAATGCTTTGTTTTCCTTATCTATATTTGGTTAGCAAACAATAAAATCCAGTATTGAAAAATAGAATAAAAGTCTCATTTTTGCAGTGGGCTCAAACGAATCAATGTTTTATTGCTAAAAATGTTTTAACATGCATTGCTGTTTTATTAATATATACTAAATTTTAACCACAATTTGACAATATTTTCTCCTTAAAAAACAAAAAAAAGAATTTTGTAGTTCTCGTTGATTGATAGTACATGGAAGTTCATGTAGGTATATACTCCTATAAGCAAAAAACATTGAATTATTTTTTTTAAAAACAAGCTCTTTCTACGACTTTGTCTGATCATTGTTTAATTTTTTATTCGTCGTGTCCTGCAAGACAATAAAAACATTTATAATCCGGCCCTCCTCCATAAAAGTTTGCAGACCCCTGGTGTAGATCACAAATCTGGGTTGGAATCTACCTAGGCATCTCACCAGAGAAGTTTGTACACATATTCATTTGTTCTTACTAGCAAACTGGAAGCAGGTTTTTGAGCATTAAACTACCTCCTTAAAAAAAAAAGAAGAGTCTTCAGCAAGTTTTTTTCAAATCAGCTTACTTTTTTTAAAAAAAAACCCAAAACAAATAAATGCTAAGCAAAGACTGTTGATCTGAGATGCCTTTTACAAATGACTTATTTGAATTTTCCAGACTGTACATTTGCACAAAGTTATGAATGTATTTTCTGTAGTCTTTTTTCTTTAAATAGATAAGGTTTCTCAGGCCTTGAACTAATTATTTATTTTGTAAGTTTTCTTTTGGGCATTGAGTAGAAAACTATTTGGAAACCAAACCGTTCTTCCATTTTGTTATGCATATAGAAATTTATTATATCACATGTTCTTGGCCATTACAAATAATGATAGAGATTTGTAATTTAGTATATTTACATCTCTATATTTATCCTTCTATCTCTATAGCTCTCCATCAAAATATATGCCTCTCCATATATCTTTCTCTCCATCTCTCTCTCTTTATATATAATTATAT
>VCCN01000462.1:5370843-5391414 GCA_006491835.1 Architeuthis dux | reverse complement strand
ATAAAATTAATATTTCCCTACCATGATTTGAAATCACGACCCAGTGATTGCTAGGCAGCTCTCACCAACTGAGTCAAACTGACATGGCTTGTGTATTTAGATTTCTTTTTATTATATATACAATACAAAAGTTGCAGTAATCATCTTCACTTGGATTGGAGTTTGACCCTGCTGCAGCCAGGCTTGTCTTGGATTAAAGTTCTTTTTTTCTTTAGATCTTTGATGCCTAATTGCTTTTATAGTTAGCTTATACTAAGATTAGTATGGGGCATCCAGAGAAGATCGAACTCACTATAACAGCAAAGGTTTGTGAGATTAGCATACTAACTACTGCTCCAGGGCAAGGCAACCAAGCCAGTAGATGTATTTACAAAGCTTAATTTAATTTGACACAAAGCTACAAGTGTGGGGCACCTCATGAGGAATGAACTCACAACACAGTTGTAATGGCCTATAAGATTAGGTTGCTAACCATTTCTTCATGGCAAGGTGCCTTTTAGTTATTAGTATAATTGAATTAATATTAATATTATAATTGATAATAATTGCATTATTAATCAATTACTATTATAATTGATAATCTTTGTACCCTGTCACCTCCATTCCTTCTTCGTTCACAGTTAATCAACCGAGCTCAAAATGTTGTTTAAGTATGAACATCTACCATAGAGCAGTGTGATATTTACTCAGCATTGCCTTGTCTGGCACAAGGCCACAATAGTAGGGTCACCAGTGAGTATAGAACTCCCTAGCAATAGCTTGTGGGATAAACATGCTAATGATCACTCTGCGACAAGTTATCTCACATTTTGGGCAGCTACAGTGATTAACAAGCTAATCTGGCACACTATTGATAGTGAGTTCAATCCTCACTTGCAGCCTTAAGCTCAGTAAATATTTACTTAGTTTACTTGTTCTTTACTGAGCACCCTGCAAATTTCGCCTTATCTAGTAAATATCTTATTACTAGTTATTACCTTAAAAAAATTCACGGATATATTTTTAATACTTTTTATTGCAACTCTCAAGTCACTTTTACATCCTATGACTATTAAGTAAGCAGCATGGATCAGAATTAAATATTAAGCTTCCAAAGAGATTTGAATTCGCATCCCTTATCCTTGGGAGCTCAAATCTCATCAGAAGCGTATTCGGTATTTCCGACCCATGCTGCTTACTGAACGGCCGTAGGATGTAAAAGTGACCTGTCAGTTGCAATGAAAAGCAACAAAACAAGATGAAAGAAAAATTAGTAATTAACAAGTTACCTCCCCCATTGCTTCATTGAAATACAAAAGATTTTATTTTTGTTTATTTATTTTTCGGTTGACTGCTGAATCATTTACCTTTCATTTGAAGAAATCTGGAGGCTAAGGTTTGCTTTGTTTGCAAAATTGTTGATAGGTTGTGAGAGAAGTACGTAATCTTTTGTAGGCATATATCTCAGGGAGCATCTTTTTTGCTCCACCAACCACTAGGATGCCTCGCCCTTCTCAAAAGTACCAACAGTCTAACATGATATTTCCTGTTCTTTTTCTAAAAATAAAACTACGGGCACTTCCTATTACTTTCTTCCTTGTATTTCTCCTAGATTTTCAATGGCTTATTTAGTGACTGTATTTACTGACCTATAAAATGCATTTTCCTCTCTTTCTCCAAAATATGTCCAGTGTACTGGTATTATGGATGGGATGCTGGAACCAGTTAGTAGGTAGGGATTAGTTGTGATCAGTAGTCAAAAGAATGTCTTTGATATAAAATGTCTTATTTTGTTTCTAATTGGCATAAAAGTTGCTTTTTTGAATATGCAATGATAATTGAAAGTAATTTTATTATACTTATCATTTGCTGAATTTGTTTATATTCCTTTCAATGATAATTAATTTCTGACTAGTATTTCTTAATTTTAGTTGCTTTTCATTGCAATTACTCAGACTGAGTCTATGGCATTAGTAAACAGCACAAATCCAAAAGCTAGATTTGATCTTCTGCCAGCCATAAAGGCTCTTTTAGTTAAAGCAGCAGAGCAGCTGGTATGGATAACCAAGTGCGAGTTCAAGTCTCACTGGGATCTTATGCTTTATTTCCGTGCTGTTTACTAACAGCCCTAGATTGAGTAAATGTGATAAAAAGCAACTAAACTCAAGATGAAATTAATACTAATCAAAAATTATTAATGGCCTACAATGCTTCATATAATAAACTAATATTAATTCTTTTCAATGCATATATTTATTTTTTCTAAATTGTTGATCAAATTGTGTTGGTCCAATGATTTTGTCCAGCTGATTTTTTTTATTTATTTATCGCCTGTTCCTTAGTTTATTGAAATGCTATGAGACTTGAATTATAACTCCAAGCCTAAGATGAAGCATTTCCTTCCTTGTCCATTCCCCGATTATACTTAATCACGCTTATTTACAAACCAATAGAGACAACTGTATCTTTGCCATTGGTGCCTTTTGACCATAAGACCGATTTATAGGTCAGTATATAAGCCATAAGTCAGTAAATAAGCCATTGAAAATCCAGGAACAATAAAAGGAAGGAAGTAATAGGAAGTGTTCTTAGTTTTAGAAAAAGAACAGGAAATATCATTGTCAGATTGTTGGTATTTTTGAGAGAGGCGGGGCATTCTGCTGAGATGTCTACGGAGATACATGCCCACAATCATCAGAAGCTTTAAATGTATAAATAATGTACTTCATTTTATTTTTTTCAAATAATGCCATTTTGTGCAATTTGCACATGTATTTTATAGGCCATCAAATATGGTATTTGGTTTTAAATTTCTGAGAATATGTTGTTTACCTTTGTTTCTCTTTACTTACTTTGTTGCAATGATTTAACTGTGCAACAAAGCATGTAAACTTTTGTGGATAATCATTCTGCACTCAACAGCTTTTGTCGAAAATATTTCTCTGTCCAAGAGTAACGTTTGACAGGGTGGGGAGATCAGAACTCCAAGGAAGAATGGTTACCAATGAAACCAGTCAGGACGAGAAGAAGCAATAAAATCCTCTTACCTTGTCTTGTTGATGTTAGTGTGAATAAAGGTTGTTTTGCGAAGAATTTACTCTTCTTCGTGACTTAGAGTTCCCTGTCTCTTGTCTTGTGACAAAGGCACAGGAGTGACAAATAACAAGACACTTGCTGTGTTAAGGCTGGCTTCTATCCAAATAATGAAGCACTTTGATCCGGACGATGATACTCTAACGCAGCACGGTCGAGAAAACCCATTCTTCTCTCTTCTCTGGCCCGTCTAAGAAGGATTGGAATCCGTAATTTCACGCCTTTTCGGCCCTTCCTGTTTGTCATGTGCAGTTGTTCATTTCCTGGTTCTAGAAACCTTGGGAATCTATAAAAGTTCAAAAACATGCAATCCTAGTTTTTCTGTCACCCATCTCAGGTTTGAGAATTCACTGCTCCTCTTCGTCCTGACCGCATTGTAAGTACAAAACTATTTTTTCCACACTTTGTACTGATGAATGGAACTAGTAGATATTTACTTTGTTGCCTTGTTGCTTGGCTTTTAGCAGAGAGCACCCAGTGAGGATCAAATTTAATAGCAATACCCATCAAAAGTACACTTCCAACCACTGTCCTACAGCAGGTGCCCTAGAACGAGTTTTAATGAGATCACAAATCCAAACATATGATGTTTCTAAAATGCCAGCTTGTTCCATAGTTAATTGCAATAACAATACTAGATATCATTTGTTGCCCACCTGATATGTGTGTAAATTTAGGGCACTTATCTTAGAGTGATAATCAGCAAAGTTATCTCACAGACTAATTCTAGTGAGTTCAATCCTAGCTGGGTGCCACATTATTCTGGCTTTGTGCCAGAATAAGCTTAGCTTAGTCAATAACTATAATTAGACCTGCCTCATGCCTAAATTGCTGAAATAGTTACGTATCTTGCACCGGTGCTAGTGGTCAGGATTTTAAATACTGATGTCTCAAGGCAGTGAGGCTCTTCTCATTGGAAGATTGGTAAAACACAATCTCCCTACCCATATTTCTATGCCAAACTAAGCTAAGCTTAGTGAATATCAATTGAAGTGTAAATTCAAAAGTTCAAGGTTTTTATTTTACCGTATTTCCTGCCATATAGAACTCACCGACGCATTACATGCACCTATAATTTGGCAAGGAATTTTGGGGAAAAACTAAAAAACCTACAATTTCCATGAACTTTCTAGCTCTCTTCATAATATGGTTTTGGTCCATGATTGTAGGCTACTGAATATTCTACTGAATGCAACTAACCTTATAAGTACTTGTGTATTTGCATTCATAGCTAATTTGCTTGGGGTTTATAGGCTAGCTCACAAACTACAGCACTGTCAAAATAGTACAGGCTTATGCATGTATCACTCATGGAACCTCATAACCTAAGTATGGTTTATACTGATACTTGAAATACCCAGTATGTTGTTTTTTGATGTTATCACCCATGACTTAGGTGGTTTAAAAGTTTGTGGTGCAGCCTCGGCTACCATAGGCCCATGTGCATCAGTAGCATCCCTGAATGTTCCATAAAGTTTGAAGATAACATCTTTTGTCTGTGTAAGGTGTTAGCACCAAAACAATGGCCGTCTTGTATCTACAGCATCAAGGTACCATAATCTTAGATATTATGTAGGTTTTTGGTTTTAATATTCAACTAATGATTCATCCATACTCCACATTAAAGAACAAAATGCTATAGTAGATAAATACAGTGCGTCACTAGGTTTCTGGAAACCAATAAAGTAAGGTTTGGTTTCTAGCTATCGTTTTTTTACATATATCGTTTCTTATATTTTAACATTAATTTGATTTGTAATCATAAATTAATCATTTATGATCATATATATTTTATTCTGGGGCACCAGGGACTAGTGTCAAACAGGGGTGTTAGTCTAGTACCAGTAACCAAGGCCTACCCAAACCCAAGATGCAGGGTGATTTGGGGGTGAAATTTAAAAAAAGTTTTTTTAGTGCACCTTATATGGCGGGGAAAAAGTATTTTTCTATACCATTGTATTTTTTAAATCACACATATCTCTATATATATATATATCATTTTTTTCCCCCACTTGTGTGTGTGTGTGTGTGTGTGTGTGTGTGTGTAACTTGGCCTGGATGGTCCTGTAATTCTGTTGGACTGATAGGTTTCCCTTTGAAAAGATGGAAAGAAACAAAAACAAAGCTGAAGACCATAGTCTAACTAATAAATGGAATAATGAAAATGCTTCATCTCAGAACTTCAGAAAACAAATGTTTGAAATTTATCAAATTGGAATTTTAACATCTTGAAAATGCTTTTAGTGTTGCACTGTCAGCATTATTCTTTTTTTTCTATTCAGTTTCTCTTATGTTTTATTTGATGAGAAAAATAAAAATAAAAAAACAAAAGTTTATTGTGATGTTCAAATCTGCTTTCTACCTGCTTTTTGCATCTTTTTAAAAATATCTTTCTTTTTTTTTTTTTTAAGTAATATTTTGATATTTTGCTACCCCATTTTTTTGCATTCACATATGCATAAGTACAATTACAAAAATATTTTTTTATTTTACCTGCCAATAATAAGTCTCTTCAGAATGATCTCTGACATATTCATGGGTCCTTTGCAGTCTAAGCAATCCCATAGCAATTATCACATAATAATTATGTCCCGTACTGCAAAACATATTATTATAAATCTGACTTGTCCATCTTAATGACAGAGGAGTTAATGTTGTTGATATTGATCCGGTTCACAAATAATTGCTTTTTAAAAACTTCTCATGGTTCATATGAACACATCATATGATGATCAAAGCTTTTATGTTACATGCTGAAAAATAATTTTCCACACCTTTTTTTTTGTAACTTTTTATTACACTTTGAACCTATCTATTCTTTTTGAGCTGTTAAATTGTCAATGCACTTCGGACTGCCGGACTGACTTGAAAACTGAAGAAACCTATGTGGACAGTGCTTGACGGTTTCTAATAATGATTAAGAGCTAATATTTATTGATGATGTCTATAATGATATTTATAAATACATAATAAATATAATTAAAATAATAATTAAGATTTAGCACTTACTAATATTTATAACATTCATATATAATGAAAATAAAATAATTAAGACATTAATTCTTACAAAGAATATTTATAAATAATAAAAATCCTTAAGACTGAGGAATACCTACTAATTTTAGCATAAAATGCATCATTTCCTAAATCATAAAAATGATTAAAGATTTATCCACTAAATATTTTATTTAGCACTATTTAAATAAATGAGTATCAAATGTATTCAAGATTTTATTTGTGACCTTTTTTCCTCATTTGCAGATGTGAACCCGGTGTGAAAAAATCCACTTTTCAATTTGTGGGTTGAAGTGCCAGCCATCAACCATGGGTAAATATTTCTTTTCTTTTTTATGTCTTCCAGTAAAATATCTTATTTATTTCATTATTTTAAACTTGTAGCAGGTCTCACTATTTTTCCTTTTAAGGTAGTTTTTCTTCTTTTTTTTTTTCTTTTTTTTTTCATGTGGAAAATCCTTGTTTTGTATTGTGAGTTTGACAAAAGGATGATTTGGAAATTTGATTTCATTTCAGTGTTGAGAGAAGAAACCTGGATAATTAACACAAGCAAAATAGATAATGTTTCAAAACAAGTTTCCAATTTTCAGACTTCTAAATCAACTTTATTTTTAATTAAAGTATTTTGCTGAATTATCTGATCCATATTACATTTTATAGTATGAACAAAATTAATAGTATACTAGCAGGGATACCTGGCGTTGCCCGGGAAAAAATAACTCCAAATTTGACAACACAGTGGGGAAAAGGTGCGTTTTACAAGTAAAAGCCGAAAACTGAATTAAAAAAGATTTTCTCCCAAGAAGATTTTGGTGCTTTCAATCAATAAGACCTCCATTACCTTTGGAAAAGTATCAGTTTAGAAAAAAAAATAATGTATTTTTAGGTTTATTGGGAGTGTTCTATTTACATTGTAACTATAATGCTGAATTGGACCCTTACTTTTTGTCTGTCATTCAAAACTACACCTTTTTTAAGTATTTTGGTTACTTCTGTTGAAGAAATTTTTCATTTTTAATTATGTTCAGATAAATCTTTGTTTTTGAAAAAATGTTGCCAGACGGAAAGTTACATCGTAAATAGAACCCCACCCTAGAAAGTGAAATTTTTTTTTTTTTCCCCCTTTCAAAACTGACACTTTTCCAAAAGTAACAAAGTTCTTATTGATTGAAAGTGCAAGAAATTTGTTCAGAAAACAAATTTTAAATATGGTTTTTGGCTTTTACTGGTAAAACAAATCTTAACCTTAAAAACAATTAAAAAAAAGGTAGGGTAAAGTCTCTGTCTTTTAAGAGACCACTCCTATTGGAGTATAAGGCATAAATAGTAGTAATAATAATGGTTTACAATACAACATGTCATAAAATAGTAAAATAATAACTTTCAACTTTATTTTTTTTAAAATGATCTGATTTTACCAGCAGCCAGGTCATTCAGAAAAGAAAAAGGGGAGGGGTTGGAACATAAATATATTCTGAAAACCTTTCCTACTGCTACTTTTCATTGCTGAAAAAGTATAAAATTCTGATATAAAAATTATTTGTTTCCAATGTTTAGAACCGGAGATTGATAGAAATGAGCTCTGAAGTCAACCTCACATAGCCTATGTCACAAACTGATGTTTTATGAGTCTACATGCCAAATAGGTTGTAGGCCTTGTAGCATGAAAGAGGCACAAACAAATAAACAGAAGGCTCAAATATTAGGATATAGATGTCAATCAGCATTAGGAACAAAAAAAATGATTCAATTTTGAATAATAATTTATTTGTGTGTTTATTAGAATAACAATGAAAATAATTATCTATACTATTATTCTGCCTGTTTGTATGTACAATGCTTTCTAACCGATTTGTACATTTCTTTTCTGATGTCATGAGCTGGATAAGGTCATTGGTCATAAGCATGCAACCCCAACCTATGACACTATTTTTTCTCTGTTTAAACATTGCAACTAGTTTTCCCAAATGATCTTTAGCGAGGAAAGTGGATTTGAGTTGTTCAGTGATGCTCCTGAAAATATCATCCTTATTGTCTGTCTTAGACTATCAAACATGGTCAAGGAGGCATGTTATGGAGTGCATTCAAAGCCAAGGGAGTTGCATGGATAATAAAGGTGTGTAAAAACCTTAAGTGCTGCCAAATAGCAGGATATTCTGTGTTATGGATTGCTTCACACTGCCAAGAGACTCTATCCTGATTGAAATATTTTCTTGCAGCAAAACAATGCTCCTTGTCATTGTTCTAGATCCAACAAAACCTGGCTGGTAGAAAATACGGTTCTAGCCTGGCCCATTCACTGGATATGAACCCAATTTAGAACATTTGGTGTTTTATGCAATCAAAACTAACTTGTAGGAAATTTTCTAACAAGGATGGTTTGTGGTTGCTGAGTAGATCAACATTTATGCTCATATTCTTAAAATACTGAATCTTCATCTGTTGCTCTATTGAGCATAGGTGTTCATATTAAATGAATTCTAAACCAGGTTTGCTTGTGCAGCCTTTTGTCAAATCTAAACCATATATCAGAGACAAAAAACAACTAATGGATGAATTATATATGATGATGGCTGAAGAAAGCATTAGCCAAAAGATAATGATAAAAACAGCAAGAATGAGAATAGTGGTGATTTGTGAAATTAATTGTTCCCTGTCAAGATTATAAATGGTGGTAACAGCCATTTTGCTGCTGCCTGGTCTGGCCAGGTAAGGTAGTTATGGGAGAGTATATTGCCCAAGCATGATGGCATGCCAGAAAGAAGAGATTTCTGTCAAAATATCAGGCAATGGGACAGAGTACAGGGAGAAGTGGATTCTTCCCTTCCCCAAGAGCATTAGTGTGAAGTGAACACAAGCAGCCTCAGTCATAATTTGAACTTGGGTCACTGATTGTTTTCCATGCTGATAACCACTACGCCTGCCTCCCAGACTTTTGAAACAATAACCTACTAATTATTGCCCACAACCATTAACATATTTGTACACATTATTGTAAAAGAATAGCTCATAGGATAAACCTATCTATATAAGTATGCACTTTATCCTTGATAGAGTATTATTAGTCTACTGTTCACGTAACCTCCGACAGCATGGGCAGGATGTATGAAACAAATACGTCATAACTTTCATTCACTCTAATGATTACGTATATAGTGACACAGCAAATACAGGAAGTAAACAGATGCCAAAATGTTCATAGTACATTTAACATGTGATCAGATATAGTGAATATGATATTATTGATTCTAAATGTTGATCATTTTATACTTATGTCCTGCTTGAAAACTTATGCACAATATTAATTTCAGTGACATGCATTTTGACCCTTCTCCCTTAGAAAAATTTGTCATAGCCCACTAATGATGTGGGTTGGTTTTGGTGCAAGAAGGTGAAGGCTGATCACGGGGCAAGTAATAAAATCAACCATAGTTAACATTAGTGCTTAAAAGTGGAATTTGATGATTTAACCACTGAATTTTGCAATTTTTTACCAAAAATTTATTTGGGCACCTTTCAGTACTCAGTGTGCATTGAAAATTAGAAAGAAAGGGATTGTCAGTGGTCAGGAAAAGAATTGGGCTATTATATGCATAATGATTTTGCTATAAAAATACATTGCAAATGAGGAAGAAATGGATTGTCAATGGTCAGGAATTAATGTATGCATTACTAAAGAATAGGGCTATTATATATATAATATATTGATAAATATTTATATAATGTTTTATGGTTCAAGATATTTTAAAATGTAAAAGTGTGTTTTATTTTTAAGTATAACCAGGTTGTATCCTATTATACATGTGCTAAAAAAGAGTGTTGCTCTTTTTATTTGATCCGCTCTGAAATAATTCACCAGATGATGTCCAAGGGAGATAAGTTGTACTGAGTTCAATCCTCAATAATAAATAACCCCACACTTGAGCTCGGAGCCAGTAGTTAGCAAGCTGGTCTTGTGGGTCATTACTATTTAATGAGTTCGATTTTTACTAAGTGCACCCACACTTATGAGCAAAACAATAAACATGGTATGTCTAACGCGAGCAGCGGCACCTAATACTGTTTCAGCCCCCTGCTCTTTCCCCTCTACTTTTTTTTAACAATCCTGATGATAGTTATGATATTGTTCGTGTTGGCCTTCATGCCTTTTGCGTGTCAAGGGTTGGTGAAAAAAAGAAAAGAAAAGGCAATCCCTGCAACCCTTGTAAAAAAAACCAACAAAAAAACAGGTTGTTGTTTAACTGTGAAGAGAGCCCCCTCAGGCTCGCGCGCCCGCGCACACACGAGGTGCACCTCTTCCACACCCTGCGACCTCTCTTTTCTCTCCTTCTCATTTATTTATTTTTTAACCAACCAACCAACCTACCTACATACTTATTTTGCTTTCATTTCTTCTGAGTTGATACGTGCTGTCTTGTCTGTGAAACACTCCCACACATTACTGGTATGTCTAGCTCTCACTCGGGGTAATCGAGGCATATGCACACATATATTCAGAGACTCGATGTTGAAACTTTTGACCAACTTTTGAGGAAGTTTCCCAGTAGCTGATGATAAGAAACTAGTTCACTTCTTTACTGCTGCTAGTACTAGTCTGTTTCCGTCTCACATGACAAGAAAATATAATCCCAGCTGGGGAACGAGTACTTGTAGCAGATAAAAAAAAGTAAAGAAAAAAGTATGTTTATCTTGCTGCTACTATTACTATTTCTGTGTTGTACATTCTGCCTCTCTTTCCTCTCCTGTCTTCCCTCCTCCCCTTCCCTCCTTTAGCCTACATAGCATAGTATCTACACTCCTTTCGCACTGGTCTTCTTCGCCGTCTCTCTCTCTCTTTTCCCCTCTATCAATATATCTATCTATCTTCCTGCCTCGGCACTAGAAGAGTAAGTTGCAAGAGAATATTCTTACTGACGACCATATATTGTTAACGTTAGTTAATCAATTGGTGTAACCCTGCCTCTGCCTATACTTGGCCATCTCTTTTTCTCGGGTTCAAAGTAAGATTACTTCAGACAAGACACGTCCATCAATCTTTACCGATGTTAAAGAGGAAAGCTTTGTCATTAAGAGAGACATGTTGGATTTCTTTTTTCCTCTCTCTTTCGAGACTAAACAACGCCTTTTCAGAATTCATACTTTGTCTATGAGTTGAGTGCTCTTAGTCTTCACCTCAAAAACAGTGGAACTTGATTTTTAAAGCGTTGATCTCTGCACAAGTTTCCGTCCCGATACACGCAACAGCCCGCAGGCAAAGACCAACAAAGAGAAACTCCATCGGGAATAATTAGTGCCTTGAGTTTATTATCTTCATTGTGTTTGTTATTGCTGATCCTTGAACATCTTGTCAGATGAGCAAGTTTGACATTTCAAGCCACTCAGGAGGCGACAATAAATTGAGAGAGAGGACTAAACCAGATTGTGTGCTTGTGACACAACACAGATAAACACATTGGATCTGTTTATTACTTATTCAAATTTCTGCTTACTCAATCTTGTGAAAATAAGATCAGCAATTCTTATCTCGTCCTTACATTCTCATGTATGTCTTGTTTCTACATGGAAAACATTATGAGAACTAAGAAGCAATGAGATTGCTTCTTTTTTTTAAAAATAATTTCTAAGCCACCAAACAAAATAATTATTTAAAAATAATAATTTTTAAAAAAAGGACATGCCTTTAAATTATGCCAAAATTGCAGAAAGAAAATTTTATAGTTTTTTATAGTTGGTGAAAAATAACGGAAAACTTATGAGAAGTTTTATTTTATTTTATTTTTATTTTTTGTTTCTTTTTTCTCTTCTGGTTTAATTTAAAGAAAATTCACGCAGAATGGTGTGGAGAGCTCCACCTCATTGGCATTCTGAGTTAAATAACATCCAAAATGTTGATCAACAACTTTGTTTTGACATCATTGTGGTAACATCAGTGTTTGAAGCAGCTCAGATCCCACCTGCGCCACCACCGCCTCCACCACTGCTGTGAAAATATTATATCTATGCACTGTAGACATTATTGTGCATTGTCTGCTTCCTTGTTCTACTTATATTTACCTTGATCTCTTATTTTTTGGGCATTAACTGACAAAATATTGTTTGCAAGGTAAGCTGGTTTTCCAAGTCTGCAGCAATTGTGCCAAGTTGTTATTATGGACACACAAACCTTATTTTGGAGAGAAAAAGTCCAATGACTTTAAAACTGCTATTTACCACGGAGTACCATTTCCAAGTTGGATGTACATAGATGACTCAAGATGACAACTTATAATTGTCCTGGTCCCCCAAAAGATAAAGAAAACGGTAACTGAATATATTATTCCTAACATCTCAAAACAATTTTATTTCACTCTTATTATTCAATAGATTTTATCTATGAAAAGCCATTAGATCATGTAGATGGATTTATTATTTTTTAAGCTTTCATTACACATTGTGGAATGTAAAAGTTGCACTATAAATAATTGTATTGAAAAAATCAAATCAAATATTGATTTGTTTTGAATATTGCTTGGTTTATTCTTCACAAAGGTTCACTCAAAAACTCTCTGAATTTTTAAAAATTTTATTTTTATTCTTTATACCCAGGAATTTAGAAAGTTGTGTTTAATACTTAATAATTCTGCTTAATTAATTTAATTAATGCTTAAGCAGAGACTTGAACTTTCAAGATTAAAATTCTACTTTTACCTCAGGGGTTAATTTAAAGTAGATTATATTTTCAGCAAGAGTAAACTATGATTTCACTATTTTAAGCTGACTACTAAGAAATATTAAGTAGACAGAAATATAGGCTATGGTAACATTCCTTTTATTAATATTTAATACTTAAATATTTATTTTCACTGTTGAGGTCCTAGTTTATTTCACATTGATATCTTTATTTAAAAAGTACATTTTACCTTGTAAAAGTAATTCTAGTTGAATGATAATGTCATAAGGTATTTACTAAACCTAGTTTAATCTGTCACCAGTGTGGGGCACCCAGTGAGTATGGAACTCATTATGGTAGCAATGGTCTGAAGAGACTAGTTTGCTAACCACTGCTCCATAGCAAGGTGCCCTAGGTATTTACTAAGCCTAGTCTGGCAATAAGGCCACATTAGTGAGACCTCCAGTGAGTGCTAAACTCACTACAGTAGCAATATTCTGTGAAACTAGCTTGCTCCATTGTAAAACAACCTTGATAATGGGTTATAATTTAAAAAGCTATTCATAAGGACCTAAAAATTAAATGCAAATGAATTTTTGTAGTTAGTCTTTATTAGAAATTTATTTGTTAAGAATGAGAACATTTTTTTGGACATCATGGAGTTAAGCCATGTTTTCAAAAACATCTAGAATCCAGATTGGGGGAAGTGTAGTTCAGCATTCCAAATTATTGCGCACATCCCTAATCTTTTGTGCATGCTTGACCATTCTTAAATTAAAAATCAAATTTAACACTAACTGTAACGTCATTTCAAAATAAATTCAACATTTCAAAATTAATCTGTATTCGTGCCCTTTCATAAATTTAAATTAAAAGCCTTTAAATTCAGAAATGGCCACAATTAACTTAAGGTGAGTAAACAATAACATTGTATTAATCGGGGTCCTTTTGTAAATTTAAACTAAAAACATTTACCTTAAAAACCTTTTTAAATTCAGAAATGACCTCATCTAGGGTGAGTAAACCTTGTATTTTTAAAATCATTACTTGTGTCGCAGTATTTCGGATGCCAAAGTTCTCTAGATTCTTGATGTTTGTAGATATTTAATTTGGGATACTAAACTTCCTTAGATACTAGATATTTCTGGATGTTTTTGAAAACATGGCTTAACTACATGATGTCCATCTTTTTCACTGTAATAATGGGTTTAGTAACTTGTAATAATAAAACAAATACCTAAACTGAGTTTATATTTTAGGGAAATATTCAAAGTAAAAATGAACTAATATTTACCAAGTTGTGAAATTTCAATGTGTATTTATTTAGATATACAAAATATATGCATTTGCTTTTGATAACTAAATAGACAATTATATATTGATTGTGCATAGTTCATTAATTAATGATTAGAATAATGCAAATGTCATGACTGCCTGTCAAAATATTTTGTTTGTCAAATGTGAAGAAAGATGATTGTCTTGATTCTAAACATCCAATCAAAGTTGTTGTTGACTGTAGGATTTTTTGTTTTGTTTTGTTTTTGCATGTGTGTGTGCATTCTGTATTTGGGGTTGAGTTTAAACATTTCTCATAGTATCAATGAACTCTCAGATTTCCCCTGAATACAGAAACTTATTACTTTGTGAAAGAATAATAGAAAATCTTGCAAAATCTTTTCTTTTTTTTAAGATAGGAAAAAAAAGAGCTTAAGAAACTTCCCTGTTGATTTTAGATTTATTATTGCTAAACAATTTTAATAGGAAAATATTTGCTTTATCTAAATAGAAATGACAGGAATGTGGGATACTAAGTAAGTTTATGAAAAATCTTTGTCACACAATGTGAAGCAACAATGTCACATTAAAAATATCCATGCATATTTTATGAGTATTATCTTCAGTATATTGACTTAAAAATGCATTTTCCTTTTTTTATGGCATTTTATAGCTTTCAAAAAGGCTTTTTCATTGTTAGATTGCTTCTTGCTTTATATGTGAACTTTTTAGATGCTTTCAAAATATCTCATTGTTTCCAGTACATTTAAGCAGATCATGCATAAATGCTTACTTTCTTGTCTGGGCTGAGAAGAGTGAGCGAAAAAGGATAGCACCTTGGAGAGGATTGCCTGACATTTAGTAACATTTTTCATGGCTTTATTTATTACTTTTACAAATGTTGTTCGAAAGTGTTTAATTTTATTGTCATTAAAACCAATTTTTCAAATGTGGCTTCCTCAAATGGAATTTGCTTTCTTCTTTGGAATAAGTTTTTACTTGTTAATTCTCAGGTACTTTCTTTTTGTCTAATTTCATAAATAAAATTATATTCCTAATAAAGACTAGATGATTACCAGTAGTTACAAATTTTTTAAAGATAACTATGAATTCTGTGCTCTTATTAACATCTGAGATTTAGAGAGTTTGACTTCAGAACTTGTTTTTATGAATATGACTTATGGGTGCAGAAGTTTCAGCTATATAGCATCCAGACTTTGGAATCAATTACCCATTTACATCTGTAACATTAAGATATTAACAAGTTTTAAATAAAAATAAAAACTTTCTTTTTTTGTGTCTTTCATACTTATATGAACTCGGTAAATAGATACTCCTGTCCTGTGTTATGTAAATAGCTTTTTTAACAAGTTGCATTTTCTTTAGATATTGACATTATATTGATACACTTCTTATATTTTACTGCAATGATTACACAGGATTTCAAGCACTTTTGTCCAGTAGGGATTTGAGTATAGAGATTCCCGGGCCCTTTCTACGAATGCATATATTATTAATCACCGCTACCCACAACAGACCATTTTGAACACTGTTGCTGGGTTTAGGTTATTCATGCGTTCTGACATTTATATGTATCTGGACTTCACCCAGCCATAACCATTCATAGTAGAAACTTGAAATTTTGCACATACACTCCCCTCAATGAGTAGGGAAAATGTTTTTTGAAAATTCCCTCCCTAAATAGATCTTTAGTGGGAGTTCAATTTTCAATGTAAGTTTATCCTAATTGATCCTTAGTTTGTGTCCAGCCACATTCATAGCATTTTCATCAGGGTAACTTAATTTTACTACCACCACTGCTTAATTTATGAGGTAAAAAGAAGCATATATGGGTGGTGACTCATAATTTCCCTTAGAATGCTAGTTATTGTTTTGTTTTTTTTAAATCTTAGAAAAGTCATAGCTACTTATTTCCAATATGAGCAGATATTTAACACTGTTATTTATTTGTGAAACAAAATACAAAAAATCTTTTTGTGGTTAAGAGTTTATACCTAAATCCTCTTCTCCATTCATGCAGAATTATAAAATAGCTTTGTTATAAATATTCTTTAAACTATAAGGAATTGTGGTCTAATTAAATTTATTGGGGAAAATGTATGTCTTATTATGATGTCTATTAAAGAGATTGAGTATTGGGAATATATGCCTGATTTTATTCTGAGATTTGAAGATTAGATGTTGTTACTGATATTTATGACTTTTGAGACTATCCTTTTGTTTCTGGCTAAAATGTAATATTGTAAAGAGGAAAAATTGGCCACAAAGATGAGAATGAAGGTTAAGGGTACTTTGTGCATTTTCCTGTAACACTAAAAACTCAAAAATTGTTTGGACATTTTAATTTATTTTTAAAAATCATATTTCATGAGCAGATACATCAAGATATTTCTTTTGAATAGAATTATTTTAATTTTTAAATTAGGATCTCCCGAGGACTTGAAAAGGAGGTTGAAAGTTATGTATGGAAACAAATGGTGTTTCAGAGAAAAGAATTAATGCAAACTTGTCTTCATCTCACTTTTTTTTTTTTTTAAAGTTTTTTTTAAACAAGAACTGGGATTACACTTTGATATCAGCTGAAAGAATTTTACACTTTGAAGATATGGGTCTTTTATGCCCAATTTATTATAGTATACTAGATGTTTATGTAACCTGTGATATCACAGGATTTATTAAACAAATATGTTAACTTTCATTCACTCTATATTACGTATATAATAATACAGAAAATAGTAAAAGCATATAAGGGTAAGAAGCAGATGCCAAAAATGCCATAGTACATTTAGCATATGAACAGATATCCAGTATATAATCTTGATACTTACAAAAAATTGACTAATTCACACTTATCTGTCTTGTACTAGTAAACTTATGCAAAATACTTTCTTCAGAAGTATGCTAAGAGAGTTTACTGCATATGTCCACCCCCACCTCACAGAAGAATTTGTAATAGCTGTTGGTTCAGTTCACTCACAACACTATGAATGAATGAAAATCCCCATGGTAACAATTTCTTTTTCACTTGTTCCATGGCATCCTCACAACTATATCTTCTACAGTACTTGGTAGTATCTAGAAGCAGTGTTGCCAATTTAGCACATTTCACACTAGATTTAGCACGTTTCTTGTTTAGGCAGTGCAAAAAGCGCTAAATTAGCATGTTTTCACATAAATCATTTTGGCCATTTTCTGGTTATTTCAACCATTTTTAACATCTTTTTGGTGGTTTTTGGACATTGTTGGCTATTTAAAAAAATTTAGCGCTTTTTGGCAGTCAAACTAGCGCCAAAATATTTTTTTAGTTGGCAACACTGCCTAGAAGTAGGCGACCAACAAAATGCTGTTCTGCTTGCAGATGATATTGATAATTCCAACAGAAATGGAATTCTGACTTCTTCACCAATTCCATTCTTGTCAAGATGCAGTGCAAAACCTGGCAAAGCATTTTTTCTTGTTTTTCCTCTCCCCCACAGAAAGGATGGAGAAATTACAAAGGTGATTATCTATGCAAAAATGTCATAGTTTTGGCAAAAAGCTAATGAAAAGCTTCAGCATTGGTTGTTTTATGAGATGCATGCTCAGAATGTACTCTCATCTTAATGTGAAATTCAAAGCATTTTGAGCAGTAAATCTTTGGTGAGAAAAGCAAGTTTTATTCTATAGCAAGATAAACTTGAATGACTGAAGTGAATTGATTTAGAATAAGATATCTTTCTTTTATTGCTGATCTGACAGTCTTGAGAGAGTGAGAGAAGACTGATTTTGTGTGTACATATTTGCTCTATAGATGCCTTGAAGGATCCAACATGGCACCCTCACAGTTTCCTAGATCATGGAACCAACCAATGTGTGCATACAAATATATTTACATGCTTATAAGAAAGTGGATTAGATCAGGATTGGTCTTCACAACACAATCCGATCATACTTTAACCTGACACCAATACAACGCATTTCCACTCAAATGACATCACGAAAAACATGAACATACCAAAGTCACTCTAAGTTTTGTTCAGACAATTGGGCTCCTTCTTTGTGTTGTTGAAGTTATGACAATGTTTCATCTGATTCATTCTACAGCCTTCTTTTCGATTCATTTAAAAAAAACTCTCTTATGAATAATATAACACTTTTGAAAGATGCATTTGTATGAATAGATGTTTGAGACTCATGCCTTTCCCAAAAAAGCACTCCTGTTTAGCAAGCATGTTTGAAATTCTCCTGTCAGTCCAATTTTCTTACTCACCTTTCAAGTCAAAATATAGATTTACTTATCTACTGTTAAATTATAAAAGATATGATTTCATTAGGATAGACGTGTAAACTAAAAGTGTTTATAATTCTAAATGTCTAATATATCAAAATTAAAATCGCACAAAAAAAATAACAGAAAATTAATTTTCCATCACATAAACATCTTTTATGCCAGGTCATATATTTCTTTTTGCATTGACAATTATATAGTGAACAGAGCTGTCCATTTTTTTTTTTTGTATTTTACACTTCATAAAATCAAAATATAAAGTTACATATTATCTGAAACTCTGAGATGTGTTATCATTAATCCACAAGTTGTTCAAGTCAAGTCACATCAGTATTGGTTTTATCACTGTTTTGGCCAATGCGTGGATTAATGATAACACATCTCAGAGTTTCAGATAATATGTAACTTTATATTTTGATTTTATAAAGTGTAAAATACAAAAAAAAGGGTGCCTACTCTCTCCCATTCTCTTAAGGCCATTCTGCAACCTTTGTTTCACAGTCAACATAAACCTAATGGGAGGGTAGCAACAAGACCTGACAAGCAACAAAAGTGTCCAGCTTCAAATACTTGGAAGCGACTCCATCAAAGGATGGCACCTGCAAAGCAGAAAGCCATATCCGGATCACTGCAGCAATGGCCTGACTTAAAGGGGTGTGGAAGAACAACATCAGCTTCCCCACCAAGTACAGGCTCTTCAAATCTCTGATGCTTTCCATCCTACTGTATGGGTGAGAGTCATGGACACGAGTACGTGAGGAGCAAGGTTGTGGGTCTGCAGGAACCTGTCTTTGCCACTGGTTCAGTCACGTCGCAGGGCATAGGTGAGGGCAGCAATGGAAGAGCTGGTCAAAAACGCAAAATAGTGGATGGACATGGTCATGCTGGAACTCTTGGTGTAGGCTGCAGACAGACCAGACCACCCCCAATGACTGCAATCAAGGGAATGAATGATGATGATGATGCTATAAAGAAAACATAGCAATAAATTTGTGCCTAAATCATTACTGATTAAAAATGTCAATATTAGGCAAAAAAGCATATCTTTTTCTTGCAGTTGATAAACATAATAGAGAAAGTGTTTTTATTGATATCTTACTAGGAACGAAACCAATGAAAAAATAATCTTAGTTTACATTTTTTAAATTTGTTGCTGTTAATATGAATAGAAAGGAAATTAAAATGTTTAATCTGTAGCAAGATCAATATTTGTTTATTGGGCTGTGGAGGATGCGACTAATTGCATAGAAATTTGTTTAAATTAATTGTATAAGTATGAGCTGTAATTAAGGGTGTGTTTTGGCAAAATTAAGTTCATTCTGCAGATGGGGAAGATAGGAAAAGAAGCTGATGGCTTAAAATAACAAAGGAAACAAACAATTACCACAGTTAATCACTACATTTATCTTAAGAATTTTAGTACTTAAGCAAGTTTTTCTAATCCTTTTCATTGCCAAATCTTATATATAAAGGATGAAAAACATGCTTGTAGGTAATCAATATTTGACTTTTAAAAAGTGGTTGATTTTATTAATATTTCAATGTTTTAAAGATGTGAATAATATTGAAATAATAACAAAATCAACATAATTCTTGCTTTTAATCAAGCATGTTTTTTTAGATTCATCCTGATAGCATAAATAACTAATTTTCTGTTACTTGATAAAAATCTTTACAAACTTTTCATTTAACTAATGTCTAAAGGTTACCTGGCATTATACAAGTTTAAAAGAGCTTTAAAAAAGCTTTAAAAATAATACATAAAGTACATTTAACATTGATGAAAAAGAATGGTACATCTTCAATTATATAATACAACTGGCTCTGTTTATCACTGTTTCCCCACCTTAAACATTGGTGTAGCTCAACCAAATCTGACAAGTATACTCAATGGACCTAGGGGATTGTTTAAAAAAATATTTTGCAAGGGTTTTAGAGGGGAGGGGTTCTATTTACAATGTAATTATAATATTAAACTAAACTCAATATACATATATGCAGACACATACTAACTGAAAACCGCCCGATAGTGTGGGTTTTAGCTACTATTCTTATAAAAGAATCAAACCTATTCTGTCGGTAAAACTTGCATTATTTCATAACCACTGACAATCTTTTTTTATTTTCAATGCACAACATACAGTATTAGGTCAAAACTTGCAAAATTCAGTGTTTGAAATATAAAGTTTTATGTTTAACAATAGTTTATTTGTAATCAACAAGCTTGGTTATTGTCCTGTGTTGAATAGGGAATGGCTGTCAAATTATATAT
>VCCN01000462.1:5315378-5326371 GCA_006491835.1 Architeuthis dux | reverse complement strand
GAGGTGGGGGGGGGCTATTTTGTTAGTAATGCTTGCTTTAACTCCTGAATCCTTCCTCATTTGTAATGCACAACATACAGACTGAGTGCCAAAACTTGCACAAAAATATTTCTCCTTTTTCTCCTACTGCTAGGAATATGAAAGCTCAAATGCAGTTGGTGCTAAAATTCCACCATGGATTGTATAGGTTCTTCTGTACCAGCCAAAATTTGCTGTGTCTCTCTATATATAATTATTAGAGTGAATGAATGTTTTGACATATCTGTTCAATAAATTCTACCCATGATATCATGGGTTACATGAACAGCTAGTTTATATAAAAAATTCACCATTAATATAATATAGATTATTAGCAAGCACTTTGTCATCAGCTGAAATAGCTCAGTTGTGAGAGTATTAGATTGATGTGAAGGTCATTGAATTCCAATTTTAACACTGATATCAAATGGTATTTTGCTAGAATATAGATAATAGAGTGTGACACATTTTCTTTTCTAAGATGACTGAATTTACCCCACACAGGGAATTGGCTGTTAATATATTAGGTTGATGCAAAAGTTCACAGCAGAACCTTTTGCAAAATATTAGGGAAATCTTAGAAATGTTTTTGAAGTTTATTCAGTTTTTTTATTGCTTGTGCAATCAGTCAAATTTTGTATGTCATTTATAAGCCTTAGGGAAAGTTCTGAAGCTAGGAAAATAGGTTCTATTTAATCTTATGCAAACAGGAACATCAGTCAGCATTCAGGCATTTGTCTTTCTCTTCTTGACACAGAAAAAAGTCATTTTTGGAAAACAATAGATTACAAGAATCCAAAATGTAGAACATCATGGCTAGATCCAGGATAGCCTTCAACATCTCAACCAAAATGGAATCTACAGGGGGGGGGGGTCTCTATATTTGGTTAGATTTAAAGAGTATTCTTTGTTATGAATTGCTGGAACCTGACAAACTCTTATTGTGCAATGCTACAGTGAGCAATTGGCTCGTTTGAATGATGCATTGGAAAAGAGATTTTGTGATCCGGGAAGTCAATCAGCGATTTTGCTGTAAGACTGCCTGTCCTCATGTTGCAAATGCAATGCAGTAAACGATCATGGAACTGGCATATTTTCCAGATGTGTCGCCTTCAGATTATCACTTGTTTTACTCCATACAACACTCCATGTATGGTAAGTGGTGTGAACAAGTTGAAGATATTAAAATATTCTTTGAAGAATTCATCAAAATCAAAACTGGAATCGTTCTTTTATGAAGGAATGCACACTTCAGCCCAAAGATGGTGTATGGTCATAAAATGCCATGGAAAATACTTTGATAACTGAATACTGAGGCTATGAATCTATTTGAATAAAAAGGTTTTTGTATAATAATAAAAAAACATGCTGGAAACATTTGCATCAACCTAATATAATAGATTTAATCATAAAAAAAGAAGAGGTTGTCAATCAAGGTGGATAGTGGAAGTTGGATGATATTA
Organism: Architeuthis dux; assembly: GCA_006491835.1. NCBI lineage: Eukaryota > Metazoa > Mollusca > Cephalopoda > Oegopsida > Architeuthidae > Architeuthis > Architeuthis dux. The sequence goes on along the minus strand of VCCN01000462.1, from coordinate 5,324,890 downwards.
TGGAACCCTAGGGTACATTGAAGTTAATGGAGTTGGACAGAGAGTGGGGTAATTGTGGACACAAGCAGTGTTATGACTGGAGTGGTTAGTTATCTTTCTTTTTTCTTTTTTTCTCTCGTTTTTTCTTTTTTTGATTGGTGGGAAATTTATTCTATATATTGTTGCTGGGGTACTTGTGTCTTGTGACATGAAACCCTAAATTGATACTGAGGGTGACTTCCCAGAGCTTTTTTAAAAGAGGAGCATGATCTGTGATATAATAAAGTAGGTCAGTTATCTGTTATACTTTATCAAAAACATTTCTTTTATTTACTTGTTGACAAAAGGTTAATAATCATTTTTATTTTATCAGACAATGGCTGATCAGATTAGGTTCAATATTTACTGCGGTTGGATCAAGCAGATCAATTATAAACTTATGAAGAAAGCATGGCAGCAACTAAAAATGAAACCGGTCTAGTTAGTCACTCAATAGAAACAGTCATGTGACCAACGTCTTTTGGCAGCATGCCGTGTTGTGGTGATCAATTAGAAAATTGGAAAAAGGTGTGATCAATGAATAAGTTACTTCTCTCAACTTTTGTTGGACAGTGATCACTAGAAAAGTCCAAATTTTCAAAAAACAAGCATGAATGCTGCTGGACAAGGGAACAATTTAGCATAAACTTACATTGCAAATTGAACCCCCACACTAAAAATCTATTGTGGGGGGGGTTCAAAAGAAAACTGTTTTTTTCTAATGTTTAAATTTTCAGCTCTCTAGCTCCATAGTTGTGGCCTGTAGTGTATGTACAATATATAGCCAGCCAGCCAGACCAACTTAAAAACGGAAGAAACTTATGTTGACAGTTTTGGTTGATGGTTTCTAATATAATTTCTTCATTTATAGCTTCAGAGCTGTGGGAAATCCTCTCTTGCAGTCATCAGTATAATTTAGCTCTTGAAGTAGACGAGAAACTTTTTTGAACAATGAAGTTGAAAAGTCTTATTTCAATGTTTTTCCAGGTGAATCTGTGATTGCATTAACCTCCTAAGCACAGATATGCACTACAGTGTGCATTTAAGCGATACCCACCTACTTCTTCTAGTGATAGAGGGAACCTCCCTTATTTTATTCACTACTTTGCATTGCTGCAATCCTCAAATAAATTGCAGCATAATTAAACCTAAAGCACAAATGTAACTTTCTAGCCATGAATACACATTGAAGCAGTACCTGTTTGTAGCGATAGATGGAACTACCATAGCTCCATATTTCATTCACTAGGGTGCATAGCAGCAATCTCCAAACAGATGGCAGTATAATCAAACCTGATTTTCTACTGTAGCAATGTGACTAATATCAAGCTGATTTCTTCTTTGGGGTACTTTATCAATGGCATCAAAGATGGTCACCATTCTATAAATACTTGATATTGTTAGAAATAATGAAACACTGAATGAACTCACTAGTGAACATATTTCTGACCCAGATATGGTTGTCAGTGGTTCTGAGTCTGAAAATGATAACATGACTTCTCCCAATTTCATGAATGTAGAATTTGTTTATCTGCCTCTCAACGAGGGCAAATTAGACACACGGTCGATTTTAGTGTGGGGTCCTGCATGTGTATGTGTGATTAGTTCTAAAAATCTCCCTAGTCCCTGCGACTAATGTCACAAGGATATAGTCACAGAACAAATCCTGAGCTCGCTGGACTAGGGTCATGGGATGAATCTTAAGCAATGTTTTTCAGAACTACTGGTCATAAAACCCGATGGTTTAAGAACCAGAAAAGAACATCACACTTAAAAGAAAAATGGTGAGATAAACAAATAAATATACAAAAATGACCAAATTTGGTCACCAGAAAATTAGTAGCTGAAGAGTAAATAATGAAATAAGATATATAAACCTCCTCACCAAGGGCAGACACCGCAGTACATATTGATGCAGTACCTACCTTGATTGACAGATGGAACCACCATAACTTCTTATTTCATTTAATACAGCGACTACCTCCGAATTCAAAACAGCACAGGTCTGGTTAGTCACTCAATAGAAACCATCACGTGACCAACATCTTTTAGCAGCATCCCCTGTTGGGGGCAATCAATTAAAAGATTGGGAAAATGGGGGGGGGGGGTGATCAATGAATGAGTTACTTCTCTCATCTTTTGTTGGATCTCTAAAAAGTCTGAATTTGCAAAAAAACAAGCATGAATGCTGCCGGACACAAACTAAGGACTAATTTAGCATAAAATTACATTATAAATTGAACCTCCCCCCCCAAAAAAAAAAATTATTGGGGGTGGGGGGATTTTCAACAACAAAAAAACGTCTTTTCATAATAAGTAGTAAATGCTTACATTTTCAGCCCTCTAACTCCATTGGTGCGGCCTATACACGTGACTCCTGCTAAAAAGATAGATATGTTTCTTCAGTTTCTATCTATCTATGTTGACTATATTGACAGTTTCTAATACTGTGAGAAATGTAGAATAGAACATCACAATCAAAAGAAAAGAGAAAATATAATGTTCCTTGCATCATTTTGTAGCTCAGAATAAACAAATCATTAATGAACAAAAATGGCTAAATTTGGTCTCCAGAAAACACCACAGTTTCTAATTTCATTCATTACAGTGACTACACTGAATTAAAAAAAAAAAAAACACACAGTGATGAATGAGAACTTTGAACTAAAAATAAAATTAATGGCAGAACTTGATCTCTTTGAATTCAGTGGCAAGAAGATCAATCAAATGAATTCAGGATTTCAAATGATGATTTTCAAGGTAGGCTGGTTAACTTCCCACTGGGAAAGACTGTTGTGTCAGTCTTTCTAAATCCTGTTCCTTCCCCATCCCCATTTGACATTGTACCATAATCAGCTCACTGTAGTAAATATAAACCAAGTCATTATTGGACCTTCTTTGTGGCTGAGATAGTTACATATTTCTTACTGGTGTCAGTGATCATTGTTTGAGCTCAGGTAAAATACCAGACTGATGAAGATGTGTTGCGCTTATTCCAATATCCCTCCCAGTAGATCTTGTGCCATACTCTTCTAGCTGAGAATAAACAAATAATCTAAACAAAAATTGCTAGATTTGGTCTTCAGGAATTTAAATGCACAAGGATTTAATCAAGTTCACACAGCAAGCATGAAAATAGATTAGGAGGTATTCACCAATGTTTTGTTTTGTTAGAGACCGTCAACCAAAACTGTCAACAGCAACATAGGTTTCTTCAGTTTTTAAGTTGGTCTGGCTGGCTATCTATCATGTGTACAGACTGCACCAATGGAGCAAGAGGGCTTTTTAGGGGGGGGGGGACATATGCTAAATTGTTCCCTTAGTTTGTGCCCAGCAGCATTCACGCTTGTTTTTTGAAAATTTGGTCTCTTAGTGATCCCCACCCAACAAAAGGTGAAAGAAGTAATTTATTCATTGATTACTCCTTTTTGCAATTTTTTAATTGATAACTCCCAATACGTCATGCTGCCAAAAGACATTGGTCACATGACAGTTTCTATTCAGTGTTATTCAGACCTGTTGTTGTTATTATTATTATTATAATTAATTTATTTATTTTTGTCATTTTTAAGAAGCAAATAATAAAATATTACTCAACTAGTGTTTCCCTAGTAGAGAGCAAATTTGGCCAGCTCCATGGCAGAAATCATTATGCATTTCTCACCAGTGCCATTGGTTAGTGTTCCAACCCAGGTAAAAGCCAGGATTTCCAATGCTGATTTTCAGGGTGGATGGGCTCTCCCCACTTAAAAGATTAGTGCAGCACAATTGTCTTCCCCGCATCACCTCCCTTTAGGCTTTGTACCATACTTAGCTAAGCTTAGTAAATATTTAGTAGAGATCAAATTTGATATGAAAGGTCTGTAATCTTTCTTGTGAGACTGGTTAATCTCTGGCCTTTGTATTACTGTCATGGAGCAATGATTAGTAATCTAGTCTCACAGATCATTAAGAGTGTTGTGAGTTCAATCCGCACTTAGTACCCTACACTTGGTCCTTGTGACAGATTACGATAAGCTTAGTAAATAACTATCTTGGCGTGTCTCACTGGAGAGCAAATGCAGACCATTACTACTGTAGTGAGTTCAATTCTCATAGTCTCACATGTGTGGCCTTGTGCCATACTAAGCTGAGTTTAGCAAATATCAATAATGTCCTGTCTCCATCAGAGATTGTGGCAGCCTCTCACTCCCTAGTCACTGTCTACCTACACAAAAAAAATATCTTTGAGCTTTCATATAATTAAGTCTTGCTTCTGGGCAAACAAGAGGGGAAAGAGATACTAAATAAGCTGCTGAGGTAAGTTTATGACTTGGCTGTAACTGAGAGGCATGGAACCCTCACACACACACACACACACACACATACACACACACACATACACACACACACACACATTTCTTCTGTTTCTCTCTTCCTCTCCTCTTATCTCTTAAATATATACACTCACATCTGTACAATCTTCTATGACCCTTCCTCCCTTCCTTGCAACCCCAGTGAGGGGTCTTTCTCAGTGACTCATGCAAAATGTTACACAAACACATATATTGATATTTCTACTGTCATTTGGTCTTTCTTGGAAGGAATTAAAACTAAGAACACTTTGCCTCCTTTTGCTGATGGAATATAGAAGTCAGCCAAACTATTTGGCTTCTCTTTAGATTCTCTTCTCTGGTGCTTTATCTATTGGTGTGGGTGGGTGAGTCAGTGACTGAAGGAGAGACACTACTCCTGCTCTTGGTAGATGACACCACCACTTGGCAGTGTTGTCGATTTAGCGTGTTTTGTGCTAGATTCAGTACGTTTCTTGTTTTGGCAGTGCAAAAAGCGCTAAATTAGCGCGTTTACGCTTAAACATTTTGGCCATTCTATGATTATTTTTTACTATTTGTAGTTATTTTTGGTGGATTTTGGCCATTTTTTGGCTATTTTAAAACAATTTAGCGCTTTTTGGCAGTCAAACTAGCGTGAAAATATTTTTTGATTTGGCAACACTGCCACTTAGTTGGGTCAGGAAATGTAAAATGGTTATTCCCGAACTTGTTTTCTACTATAGAAATAGCTATTATCTGCTTGTTTGCAAGTTAAAGTATACTAACTACTAATCCAACTACAAAGCACTTGAAGAGTGCATACATCGACCAATGCAATTGTCACTAAAAACTGAACAGGTTACAGATCCCAGACTATAGTGTGACAAAAGCTTGTAATAATTATCCAGACTATCAATAGTTTCAAAAACAACCTAAATGCAGTTTATAATATTTATGTTGATGTGACTGTGATGACATCATTACTGTGTTATTACATCCAAAAAATCACACAATGTTAACAAAATCAAAAAATAATTTAATCAATTGTTTCTTCCATGAAATGTCATTGAGAACTTTTTAAGATATTGTGGGGACAAACAGACAAAGCTGGGTGAATACATAATCTCTGTCCAACTTCATTGGCTGAGGTAATCATGTCTTTTTATGTCTGAACTTCTGAGGCTATGTATTGGTAAGAAACATTCTAGGTTACTCCAGTCGATGAAATAAAGGGTTCTGTTTAAAACTTACTGGAGATTGCCAGATATAACACACATCTGAGGAAGGCTGGAGAGTACAACGGCCAAAATGTAATGATGAAATCAACAAAATTGAGGAAGCGTTGAATATTTTGAAGGCTCTACTCAAGCTTGTTTATTGATTTTCTGATTCATATATTCTCTGATCAGAAATCAGTTACTGATATTGACTAAGCTTAGCTTCATCTGGCACAATGTAGACATTGGGAAGAAATACAGTCTTACAAGTGGAGAGGGAAAGTATCTTAAGAAATTGATAATGAAATTAGTTTGCAATATAAATCATGAAAATTAAAGGGAAAATCACTTTCAATACATGAAGCTCCATCTTGTGTATTATGAATACTTTTCTGATATGAAAATATTGAAATATCTTTTTGCCTGTTGCTGCCTAAACATAGAAATATATCGAGACAAACCCTGATATAGCATGATCCAACACCATACAAATTTGATGACTCCCAATCTTGACATTATGTTTACACCATTGCATCACAAGGAAACCTTAAATGATGTTACATTGGTTGTTCTGACAATTTCCAACTGCAAAGGAGGTGTTGAAAGAGATCAGATTGGTGTCAGAATCCAATCTGACACATGGCTATTTGTATCAAATTTTGTATGTATCTGTAATAAAAGTCTGTAGAGTTCCACGTGATATACACATTCGTCCTGGTGCTGTAAAAGTTCTGAAAAACATTGCTCAGGATTCGTCCCATGACCCTAGTCCAGCGAGCTCAGGATTCGTCCTGAGATCACAGTTCAGCATACCCAGGATTCGTCCTGTGACTATGTCGAGCCTCCCTATATGTCCTTGTGACATTAGTCGTGGGGACTAGGGAGATTTATTTTTTAGAACTGCCTGCACATATGTGTGCAGGACCCCACACTAAAAACGATCTTGTGTAAAATTTTCCTTCATGGGGAGGCAAATAAACAAATACACAATCTGTACTGGTGTATTTGTTTAAAACAAACCCAACCCACTTCCTTATATTGACTGCAAGTACAATATGGCAGAACTTTATATTATCCCTAAGGGAATTTTAAAAAAGAAGAAAAAAAAGGTAACTTTTGAAAAATAGTTTTGATTAGTCGCTCAACAAAAACTGTCACGTGACCAATGTCTTTTGGCAGCATGCTGTGCCTTTTGTTGGGCAGTGATCACAAAAAAGTCCAAATTTTCAACAACAAAAAACAAGCATAAATGTTGCCAGACACAAACTAAAGTATCAATTTAGCATAGATTTACATTGTAAATTGAACCCCCACTAAAAACCTATATGGGTTTTTTTTTTTTTAAATCCCCCATTTTTTGTGGATATAATAGTAGTAAATGTTTAAATTTTCAGCCCTCTAGCTCCATTGGTGCGGCCTGTACGCACAATAAATAACTAGACAGACCAATTTAAAAACTGAAGAAACCTATGTTGACTATTGAGGTTTCTAGTAAGATACTTATTGTATTTCCTGGGGGTGCTACACTATAAGACAATTCAAGTATAACATCTTGGACCCCAGCATAACATCTTGGACCCCAGCATTGTGTTATATGAGGGTCTGTCTGTATTGTATTGCATTTCCTGAGGGTGTTTCACTATAAAATAATTCACATAACATGTCTCCTGTTGGTCCCCCTAGCATCCTATTTTACGAGGACCTGTTTATATTATCTTACAACATTATCAATTAAACCAGATCATTTGACTCACAAACATTAATACACAGATATTACCAGTATATAATGATGCAATTTTGACCCCTTAAAGTGAGAAAAGGTTTCCCTTCACTTTTGACCCCTAAAAGGGGAAAAAAGTTTCTCTTAATTTTTGACCCCTTAAAGAATTATATATAAACATATAAAATAAGAAGATATGTATATTGAACGGAAAGTAAAGGGTTCAGTTTAGCATTATAGTTACATTGTAAATAGAACCCCCTTCTAAAAGCATTAAAAAAAAGATTTATCAAAATCTTTTTCTTTAAAACCTTCCTGTAGGTCTATTGAGTATGCATGCCAAATTTGTGCCCATGTTTAGGTGGTTTCTATAGCGTGACAGTGTGACACCTCTAACTTATATATACAGAATAAGATATTGTTGGTTGGTTGGTTGGTTCTGTGTGCTAGAAATAGTAATGATACCTTGGTTTTTCATGGTATACATGGAACAAGAGAATTTATTTGGTAGTGCCCATCTCCTATCCAAGTAATATTAGACAATTGTCCTGACTGCACACTGCATAACTGGCAATGTGACTGCAGGGAGAAGTGGATCCATGCCTTTCCAAAGGATATTACTGCAAAAGTTAGCACAAACTGCCCCAGCCAGAATTCAAACAGGTTTTTTTAGACAGTAACCATAATGCCACTTCTCACCTCCTAAAGCAACAATTTGAAAAAGTTATGTTTGCAAAAAGTGTGACCTTTTAAGAGATGCCACTATTTATGAGTGTACAATTGAGGTCAAGATATTTATACAATCTATACACAAATATTTCATAGTGTGATATTTAGGTTTACTAACCAATGGATAAATGTGTGTGTGTCATGCACCAATTCCTGTGATGGAGCGTTGTATTTCCTGTTGACAGAGACCACTTGCCAAACCCCTACCCCTCCATTCCAGCGCCAGACCAGTCCGCTGCTGGTTGTCTTTCTTTTTCTGTCAGTTGCCTACTTTGTGCTTGCTGAAGAAAACATGAATAAAAGAAATGAAGGGAAAAAAAAAAATTGCTGTTGCTTTTCTTGCATAAAAATTTCCAATATTTTATTTTTTTATTTTTTATGATTTTTTACAATTTTTTTTTTAACAGGCATGAATAACTTAAAAAAATATTCATTTTCTTTTCAACTTTTCTGACTGTGGCCAAAGAGAAAAAAGAACAAACTACACAGTCAGGAAATTAGCAATGATGCAGCAAATTTGGTTTTATGTGGGAGTTACTTACGGCTTGAAGATCTTCTACACAATTGTCTCTTCCCACACATGTGCCAGTGTGTGGTTTTCATATTTGCATCTGCTGGGATTTCTACTAATAAATGCATTTTGGCATAAACCACATCAGCAGAGTTACTGTAGGAAGGTACTAAAAATAGTTTCCTTAATTACTTTACTTTATCAAGAGAATTCCTGCCCTCCCATTTTTAAAAGTATGAGGTGTTTGAGAATTGTTTTTAAAGCAATGGCCTTTCATGGCTTTCATTTACATGAGTTCAAGCTGGGCCATAATGGAACTGAAACTGCAATCTATCTATATAATGAACAGTGTGATTCTTTGTGTTTGTTTCACTGTCCATAACAATGGACTCTTCCAATTGAAGGTAACAATTTTGCTGAGTAAAATATCTCCTACCCACCATTTTGAATGAGTACAGTCATTTTTTAATAAAACCTTAGAAGAAATTGATAAGATGTAAACATTTATTCACACTATTAACAGTTTTGAAGTAATGAACTAAATGCATATGTAAATATACATATACATACAGCAATACCTTGATTAGTGCAGGTTCTGATGTAATACAGTTACAGTATTGCTGTACGAACAAATGTAACTTAGCATAAGCTAAAAAAAACATTGAATTATAACAAGACCTTGAATTAAATTGTAATAAGACCATGAATCTTTGAACAAATTAACTGCACTATTCAAGGAATGACCTATCCTATCAAATTTGACATTATCCATCTTTACCATTTGTGAGATCAAAAACATTTTTGTACTCCATAGAAAACTCAATATTATGCTAGAAATTGCCAGAAATGATTTCTGGTGACCTTGAATGACCTCCGAGGTTAACCTCACATAGCCAATATCTTAACTTGATGACATTGGCAAGAAGACTCAATTGGTCATGTAGTTTTAGCGTAATAGTGGCACGAATAGACACACAAACAGAAGGCTCCAATATTAGTATATA
>VCCN01000462.1:5268840-5299836 GCA_006491835.1 Architeuthis dux | reverse complement strand
TATATATATATATATATATATTGGTGAGCCTCAAAATTATGGGTGGCGTAGGGCCCATTGTCGTCTTAATCCAGCCATACCAGTGAGGCATCCAATGAGGCTAGAACTCACTTCATTGCACATCAAAAGCAATAGGCTTTGAGACAAACTTGTTAACCACCGCTTTACAGAAGGCATCCTAATCTGGCATGAGGCCAGCCTTGGTCAGCATTACTAGCTCTATCTGTGACCATCACTATAGATAGCAGGCACCATGGGCGTTTGCTGCCACTTTTCGGTCGGGTTGGCAAAAAGGATATCTATTGGTGGGCCCCCAAATTGTGGTTTTAATCCGGCCCAGGCTACATCACATATTGTTCTGTAGCTAGCATGCATGTATATTCTAATATTGACTACTCACTTATATTTTAATATTGAATATTTATATTTTTACTTAAATATATTAGCCTTTTTTGTATTCTACCTTCGTGTATCTCTTCTATATTTGACAAAGACAGTAAAAGCAGTAAAGAGTAACAAACAGTCATAAACAATATGCACACAAACTAAGAACAAAAGATCTCTACATTCTTTTGAATATGGACAGACAACATTCAAATATTAATTCCTTCTGATTTGGAGTCAAACAAACACTATTAATTCCATTGGTGCCCTCGGACTATTCAATTTCCCCATCCAAATATTTCTCAGTGAATTAATCTTTCAAATAATTGTCAAGAACAACTTTGCTTAACAGATATTTGCCTGAATAATTAACAGAATAATGAACATTTTTCAACTCAAAATTTTGAATGACATTTATTCTGATTTTGCTGCTGTATTTGGTACAGTTATATTATTTTCTCATTTGCATAACTTGCATCTCATTAAGAGGATAATAGAGTTTATCTTAGCTTGCATATGAAGCAAAAATGAAAAACTCTACAGATCCCTGCATAGAAAAGAAAAACAGATATGCCTCACAAGGATTTGGAGTTTAGTTCATTTGATTTTAACTGCAATTTTGTGTTGACTCAAAAAGAATTATCCCAATAATTTAATAAACAAACATAAAATAAAACAGACACTAATTTGTGAATTTTTTCTCGTTAAAAACCTACCAGCTGCATTATTATCAAACTTAACCACAAACATAAATCTTTTATAAATAGAAATTAAGTCAATATTTTAAAGTATGAGAGCAATTTATTGCTTTCCTTTCAATATTCAAAAGAAACAAGACAATATTGAAGGAAGTATGCTATCAGAATTTAGTGTGTTTAATTCTTAATATTGATTTGAATGACTAATAAGTTAATAACTGTGCTAGGACAAGTGTTTCACACACACCCACATATGTATTAGTATCATGTATTTTGTGTTGGCCATGCTGCACTGTATATGTAAGTTTTAAATTATTCTTCTTTCCATTCCTACCAATGATTTTCTTAATTGTAATCTGTAAAGATAAAGTGGCAATAATTAAACAACCATTTGTTTTAAAAATGAATGAATAGCTGGTCTTAAACAATCCTGCAGAGAGCTCAGATTATCTCTGAGATATATGTGCACACACATATGGACAAACATGAGTATAATTACCCCCACACGCATATATCTCAATAGTCTGGTTGAATACAACGGACAAGGAACATCTTGCTAATTTTTTATTAATTTTGTCTTGTTTCCGCACAAAAGAACATATGTTGTATAGTGGGGTGAATGTCCTGGAGTTGGATAGAAAGGAAGGACTCAACATTTCTTTGTAAAAATATGTTCACATATTTTTATTTCATAGCATACATTTTGTCTGCTATTTTTATTTCATAGCATACATTTTGTCGGCCGAAGAATGAAGTGTGGGAGAGAGATAAGGGTGACGAGAGACCGTTCCCAACAGGGGAACTTGGTCTTATGCCTTCCCAGCCCTAGTTTCTCCATCTCTGAGCTTCCTATCTGCTGGCCTGTGTGTCTCTCTCTCTCTCTCTCTCTCTGTCTCTCGGGCTTCCATACACCCACGACAGTGTCATTTCCGGTTTCCACATCCTTTTTTTGGACACCCACACATTTCCTAAGGTGACCGGGTCACTTCCACTTCTGCACAGATGCTGGCCTGGAAATGATCTCTGTGACAGTACATCATAACACATATATTTGGATCCATAGTGTAATAGTTGTCCAAAAGTGCACTTTTGGCTAAACAACTAGCCATTTTCAAGGATTTGACAATTCCACAGTTGTGTATTTGGCTTAGCCATTTGTGTGTTGATGTGACTATGGATCCAAGCATAAGTTCTCTTGTGTGGAAACGAGAAAAATTTAAGATGTTCCTTGTCCATCGTATTCAACCAGACATGAGTGAATGAAGGATTGCTGCCCAAGTATACATTACACAATATAATTATGCACGTGTGCATACACACACACAAAATATTTGTTTCTCTCAGAATTGATTGCTTCAGTCCATATAGGAAATCCTTTGAATTTCAATTGAAGATAGATATTAACTAGGGTTAGTTCAGCACAGTACCAATTGAGAATTAGGGCTGTTGGAAGATTTGTTGCACCAATCTTCCCAGTTACAAGAGCCTGTTTACTTTGAAAAGTATTATAAGTTCTTTTTTTTTTATCAGGGAAGAGAAAAGGAGTTCTTTGTACCATGTGTTATATGTAGTACTAACTCATTTTTTTCCCTAGATTTTTTAAAACTTTTGTTTTGGGGCCACTTAGTTACTCACATACATCACACAGGATGTTCAGTTGACTTCTATGTTGATTTTTCATAATATAACTCTAAACGCGCACACACACACATAGATTTATATCTTGAGGTTTTACTTTGGGGATTTTTTGCTTCCACTTTGCCGGCTTGGAAGATGGCAGTTATCTCACTTGACCGATGAAGCTGTTGATTAAGTTGTGTAAATATGAAAAATTGTGTCAGAAGAAATTTTACCCTTCTACTTGAAGTTAAAGTTCTATGCCTTTTGATATATATGTAGTGTTTGCTCCTTGCTTTTAGCTCTTTTTTCCCTTTTCTGCCATCCTGGTTAATGTTTTCTGTATTAGGTTTCTCTGACAACTGACACAAGTTATTCATCTAGCATCAGTTTCTCTTTGCTCTTGCAAGTTCAGAAAAAGATTAGAGGAATCAAGGTAGTTGAAGTCAGTCCTCTTCATTCTGCTCAGAGTATTTTTAGATTTGATGCAAGACTAACATTTCTAAATTCTTTCATCCATTCTGAGCTGTCATTTGATAGGAGTACAGATGACAGGCAAAGTCTCTTTCTTTCTCTTCAGTTTTATCTGACTTGCTTAACTCTGCTAAGACAATGAATATTCTTTCTAGATATTTCAGTTGCAAGAAACAATATTTTTACCTCCATTTTTAATGTTGTCAACTTTTCTTTCCTTGATTAGACATACAAAATGCAAGCAGTTTGGTGATCTGTTTGTATATTCTGGAATTCATGTCACCTGACCCTCAAAGAAGGTTTAAATTAACAGGAAAATTATTGAAACACACTCTTAATTTTTTGCCTATCATTCTTAGCCACAAAGAATTTTTATTTTCATGTAGTACTGGATTCTAGTGAACAGGGCTCTGGATTCTCACTCTCTCCAATGTCCCATCATGCTTTGCCAGTGATAAGACTGCATTGAAAGTAGGTTTATGGAAATTTGGGTTTATGCCTTTTATTTTAAGGATATTAGCATGAAATAAGCTAATGGTCAAGTGCATTGATTATTAAATCATTTCACATTCCCTGCTGTCTTAATATTTTGACAGAACCCCCTTTAAGCAGAACAACACAAGTGCTACAACCTTATTTACATGTTTTATTCTTTTTCAGGTTTTTAGCTTTCCAGTGATAACCACTGGTGTTCTTGCTAACTTTGTCTTGCAAGCTTCAAAAATATTTTTACAACTGAAAGTGCCCTCAAAAAATAAATAAATAAACAGATGATAGATTACTTTTGTCCTAGCAATTTCTGATAAATGTCATTTGCTATGTTCAGGGGCATTTTTACTTTAAAAAAAAAGATTATTGATGTGTTATAACATTTGAGACAAATCTGAAATCCTTTGACAGAATTTAATTTAAGAATGACGATGTGTGTTGAATATGCTGTGGTATTAAAAAGTTCATTTCGGGAGGGCTGGTGTGGGCTGATAGATAACAATCTGGGACAGTGACAAATTGGATAGCTCAAGTTACAATGAACTAGAGAAAAACATTGAGTAATCTTGACACAAATTTTACATAGACAGGTCTGGTTAGTTACTCAATAGAAACCGTCACATGACTGTCTTTTGGCAGCATGCCATGTTGGGGGTGATCAATAAAAAAAATTAGTAAAAAGAGGTGGTCAATGAATAAGTTACTTCTCTCACTTTTTGTTGAGCAGTGATCATTAAAAAAAAGTCTGAATTTTCAAAAAACAAGTGTGAATTCTGCCGGAAATAAACTAAGGGACCAATTTAGCATAAAGTTACATTGCAAATTAACCCCCCTCCCCAACACACACACACACACACTAACAACCTATTTAGGGGGCGAATTTTCAAACAAAAGAAAACTTTTTTTTTCTAGACATAATAAGCTCCATTGGTGCAGCCTGTATGTGTGATGGATACATATCCAGCCATCAGCCAGACCAACTTAAAAACTGAAGAAATCTATGTTGATAGTTTTGGTGACAGTTTTTGATATCTGTTTGAATATATATATATATATCATAATTATAAAGACATTTTTAATTGTGAACATATATTTGCTCGGCACTGATTTGACTCAATTGCGAAATGAGCAGCCTAAATCGTGTAAATAAATTAATAAACGAGTGTCGTGCAAGGATTGAACCCACTTCCACCTTGGAAGCAACCTTATATGCAGGCTCTGCGCTAGTGCACTGAGCTAATGGCACTCTCATAGAAGACAGGAATCCTGAAACGCACATATTGCTCATCTCTCTATTTCACCAATATACACGTGTTGTTCCCTATGTCGACATTATCATATTCTGTCGGATATAAGTTATCCATTCTCTGAATACTTCATACTGTCGGCATAGGGAACAACGCATGTATATTTGTGCCCAAAAAATCAGATTATTGTTAAGAGGGATCTTGTTAGCGAAGATCATATTCCAAGTGAACCTTTAATCCAACTCCATAATAGAAAGAAGACAGACAATTTGTGTTTAGTTTTTTAAGCTTTTCTTCATCTGTAAATAAACAGTTACAGTTTATTGATTTACTTATTCTTAAAAATTACTGATTATCTTCCAAACATGAGCTCTCATCCATTTTAAAGAGGTCAGTTTCTGTGAATATATTGTATGCATGCATCCATTTATATCTGTATAAATATGAAAAGTCTTTGCACAGATTGAGAGGATTGGATGGATATGAACAGACTGAGGTATTTACTAAGCTTAGGGCCAAATGAAGGTGCTAATTTTTGTGTTGTGCTAGTCACTCAGTTGGAAGTGCCTCCTGCCTCAAATATCAGCATTCAAAATCCTTGAATTTTTACCTGCTACAGGTGCGGGTGGGATATATACAACAATCTCGGCCACCAAGCAAGCCATGAACAGACAGATAAATAGACATATATAATCCTGATTTTTATCCGGCTTTGAACACTAATTATTTGCACTAGTGAAAAATTCACAACTATTTCAGCCACCAAGTAGGACATGAACAGACTTAGGGAGGTAATGATATAGATATGGACAGACTGACATAGACATGTATGAACAAACTGAGATACAGTGACCGGGTGTTAGCCAAGAATTTGATTTCCCCACCATTTTTATAGGATTGGGAAGTTTTCTGAGGTCCGCATTTTTAATCACTGCTACCCACAACACTGGTTTATTGCTGGGTTTAGGTTATTCATGTGTTCACACATTAATATGTATCTATCTATCTATCTATGTATCCAGACATTGCCCAGCCCTAAGCGTTCATAGTAGAAGTTTTGCACACACTCTCTCCTCAATGAGTAGGGAAAATGTTTTGGGTGTTTTTTGAAAATCTGGACTCTTACCAGTCCAGGACTTGACTGCAGTAGTTCCCCAACTACTTCTTGACTTTCCGTGAGCTGTGTACTACTGGGGCACTTCTTGAGAGCCCATGTCCTGTCAAAATATTGCATTGATCTCATAATTTGTTATCTTTTTTTTCCAGAAAAATGGGGAGTTTAGGATCAAATTTGAATATAACTGTGAAAAGAGGTAAGTAAATATTTTTGGTCAATTCTCTACTAGAAAGCAGTATTATACATATAACTATATTCTGTCAGTAACACTTGCATTATTATTATTATGTTATGCTTTTTATCACAATGCTCTGTTCTCATACTCTTCGACCACTAAAGTAAACATCCCAAAAACATCCCAAAACCAGAAATAAAAAAGTAGCTTTCAATGATACTTGAACTCGCATCCCACATCTTGGGAGCTCATCTTTAAATGAGAGTTGCTTTACCACTTCATTTGCAGAAACTTGGTGATTAAGAAGGACACAAATCTGTAGTCTCCCCTCCTTTCCAATTCCTTATGCCATTTTCTATATTACCTGTTGATAGACTTGAATTATTTTTGAAATTTTCTTTTTTCACTTTTGACCCCTTAAAGGGGAAACGAGTTTCCCTTCACTTTTGATCCCTTAAACAATTATATATAAACATATAAAATAAGAAGATTATATATATATATATATATGAGCAAAAAGTAAGGGTCCAGTTTAACATTATGGTTACGTTGTAAATAGAAAGCCCATTAAAACCTTAAACAAAATTTTATTCTCAAAACTTTTTACTTTAAAACCTTCCCATTGGTCCAGTGAGTATGCATGTCAAATTTGATTTGGCTGTGCCCATGTTTAGGTGGTTTATATATCACTTCACACTAAACTTATTATGGAAATGTTGTATCTGCCTATGTATGCTTTTAATATTTGCTGTGTTATAATATATGTAATCATTAGAGGGGATGAAAGTTTTGATGTTTGTTTAATAAATCCTACCTGTGATATATGTTATATAAAAATAACACCTCCCTATTGCATTAAGATGGCAACCATATTTAGACAAAATATTGAAATAGTCATAAAATTGCCACCAGACCTGATATGAATGTGGTTTTGGGTCTATTTCTGTTTTAGAGGTTGGAAAATTGATAAAAACCCACCCTGATATGATATTCTTTGCAGGATAGTCTTAAATTCAACATGGTTCCCAAGATGGCTACCATTTCTTGGCAAAATAGCAAATTAAGCCATAACTTTGCAACCAAAACAGATAGAAAGTTGATTTTGGAGTAAATTCCAATGTTTCAATGGTTGGGCAATCACTTTCAACCCATTATAATGGGAAAACATTTGTCTCCAAAACCAAATACAGCTTCTGAAATGGCCACCAAGTAAACCATATTTTTTAGAATTTCAGTCAGAAAAAGATGACATGATGATTTCATATTGATACATATAGAGTTGAGAAAATAAGCAATTTGATAAAATGCATTAGATTAGGGTTTAAGAAGCATTCCACTGTTAAAACTTGAAAAAAGCCATTAATTCTCACCATCTTCATCAGTAACAATTGGGTGAATATTCTGACATATCTGGTCATTACAATGATATCAGACAAACTGGAGGGATATTTTGCAATACAGGCCCCGTTAACTGAGGTCCTATAGTCGTGGAAAACCCTCCGAAAATCTTTCTTCACGAAGCCAAGCCATTCATAATGTATCCTCTCTACTTTCTTGCAAGTAAAAGGTCAGACATATCTTAGGATGTTATAGGGAAAAAGATTTTGTGCTGCACAGTTGAGATTAGAGACTCCAACAAACAGGTCTCCTCAGCCAGTTTTTCTCTTGCATAACTTTTATTTAATGTAGACAAGATAAAATAAGCAGAGGAAGTTGCCGATCTTGAAAGCTACCCAAGATATACCCGCTAACCTTGCTCAAATGTGGATGTGAGTGCAAGCGTGCATATTAAGAACTTTGTTAGGTTACTTTCAAATAAGTCTTTTTGATTTTTACAGACAGACAGAAATTTCTCAGTGACTTCCACTTGCAATTCTTTTTATTGTCTGTATGTTTTTGTTTTTCTTCTTTTCTTGAATATTATTTTAGTGGGAACATTTAAATTCTGCTATCGTTTTACTACCCTGTTGTTATTTTAGTGAATAATTTAAAGAAAATCAAGATGTAGTCATGTCGGACAAAGAAGGGCACTTCAGTTTTCTTTCAAAGAATCTTTTTCTTTATATTTTAACTTAAAAAAACAGGCCTTTTTTAACAGCTCAGCACTTTACAAATACAAAGCCCTCAGCTTGTTATCAAGCAAACTTCTGTTCCTGACTTTACTAGTGTGAGGATTCTATCAAATATGCTATTTAATTGAAATGTTCCTTGATAAGTATCATATTTCTTATGATATTGATCAGTTCATATGTTTATCTTTGATTGACATCTGATCCCATTGTTTTTTTAAGGGGTTTAAGAAACCTAGCCAGTTTAACTAGTTAAAGTTGCCAAAATTATTTTTAGATTTTCATCTAAAATTGAGTAGAAAAAAAATCTAGAAACATCTAGATTCTCCAGATATATATCTAAAAATAGGAAATATATTACATATTTATTAATAAATTAAATATGACTGGAATTGTCAACATTTACTTTATTAAAATATTATTTTATTAAAAATATTACTTATTTTATTAAAAGATGCAAACAAAAACATCTAAATCGAGATGAAAAAGATCTAAATTGGCAACAATGGATTGCAGCTCTGGTGTATTGTGGTGGCTCTCTTGGACCCCAACACATACATTATAACGGGACTACTGTAATAATAGTTTTGCATTTCTATATACTCTGATCCTAGGCAGAAGTGCTGATCCATGCTTAAATAATCCTGTCATTTTTTACAGTCATTATGCTAGTATATGAATGGCTTGGCTTTGCGAACAAAGATTTTCAGCAGGTTTTCCACAACTATAGGACCTTAGTCAGTGGGGCCTGTATGTGAAATAAACCTCTTGCCTGTGCAATGGAGTTTTACAGTGAACTGCGACATGTGCACAGCTGACCCCACTCTTTAAACCATGGGTTTGCATACTATCACGAATAGGACCAAGGGCTCTAGGTCGTAATTATCCTATTATTTATATATATATAATAGGTCATTCCGTGTCAAGTGGACCAGTGGTGCCCTCTCGACCATTTCAGATTTTGCTGAAACTTTGCTCACATGTTCATTTGGGTTTGAAATGAAGACCTGTAAAATTTTAGCTCCATATCTTTACTCGTTCCGTCACTATGGATCCAAGAACAAAGACTACTTTGTTCGAAGCGACGACGACCAAAATCTTTTTTCCATTTTCAACTAGCAACCATTCCATAACAGGTATGTCTACTGCACTGAGAATTTGTTCTCAGGGTCAACTTTATATGTAGACTTTGAAAATGTTATCAGCCTAGCTCTAGAAAGCATCATTTTTTCTGAAAAAGATGTCAAAGTGGGCTCCAAATTTCATTGGTATTTCTAAGAAGCCATTTTTAAGTAATCATTACTCAGGAGCTAGCCAACTTTGTGTGCTCTGTTTGACAAGGTAGAAAGTGATGTCAATGCACCATAAAATGTTATAATCTGGATTTTTCTAGCTTTTGAATAGATATATGGTCTCAAAAATGGGAGAAATATTTGGTCATCGTTGCTTCAAACAAAGTAGTCCTTGTTCTTGGATCCATGGTGACTGAATGAGTAAAGATAATCAACTAAAATTTTACAGGCTTCATTTCAAACCCAAATGAACATCTGAGCAAAGTTACAGCAAAATCTGAGATGGTCAAGTGTGGCACTTTCCCAAAATTGGTCCACTTGACACGGAATGACATATATATATGTGTTACATTTAAAGTTATAATTAAGACTACTAGTTCACTGAAAGTCAAAACACAATATTTCTGGAAATGATAATTTGATTAAATAATACATGACAAGCCCATTCCATTTCTCACGAGTCAACTAAAATTTGATACTAAATTAATTAATATTCACCATTGAATTATGTTTAAAGAATAAATGTTTTGATCATTAGGCTGATTGATGTACCACGTATATAGGCTAACAGTAAAGATATTTTCTATAGTTTTGAGAAAGGTCATTAATATTCAAATGGTTCTTCAGACGATTGAACTCCTTCTTGTTATTTGTGTTGTAAACACGACGTTTTGGCCGATCCATTCTTCGGCCTTCTTCAGGTGTAAAATCCGAGTGTGATGGGTTAAACAAAAGTTATGTTTAAAGGGGGGTAGCCCTTATAGTGCATGGCCTGGTTGTTTCTGTGTCTTTGTCTTGTCGGGCTTAGATTTGTTGAGAAGTGGAAGCCACATCGGGTTGAAATCCGTATTTGTCTGGCTAATGCGTTTAGTCGACATTTTGATGTGATTTTTCTCTACTTCCAATATCATTCTCTGTCAATAATCTGGTCTTCCTCCCAGAGAGGAAGATGCTCGCCGTTCTCTCTCCAGATGTGGTCGGCCATAGCAGATTTATCTATCTCGCCCCTGATATTGGCCTTCTTGTGTTCATCAAGTCTGACCTTGAGGGGGCGGCCTGTTTCTCCAGTATAGACAATACCACATTTACAAGGGATGTCGTAAACACAGTTGTTCACCATTTTGGGGTACCGAGTTGGGGCAACCTTACTTAGCAGACATCAGACAGTGTGTGAACGTTTGAAAATGACTTTAATGTCGAATTTTGTACAAACCGTTCACCAATCCCTCTTTGGTAGGTTAATAGAATCATGGGAGGGGGAGCTTTGGGTGAGAGAATGTTGGTAGCAGCAGCAGTGGAAACAGCTGTACCTTTTATGGTCATGGAATGGAGTAGGTATCCATTTCTTTCAAGAGCTTGTTTGATGTGTGACCATTCTTGTTCTTCCAAATATGCCTAAAATTGAGTTAGAGACCAGTGTGTGTGGGTTTTCTGTATAGACAGATGTGCTCATGTCATTCTCCGTACGTGTGACCAGAACGTCCAATAAGGGGAGCATGTTACTGTGTTTCTTTTCCATTGTGAACTTTATGGAAGGTCTAATCGAATTCATGTGGTCAAGGAAGACTTGTATGTGAGTATGGTGAGGCCACAGTAGGAAAGTATCATCCATGTATCTGAGCCACAGAGATGGTTTCAGGGTGGATGAGTCTCGTGCCAGATTCTCGAAAAATTCCATGTAGATATTGGCAATAATAGGAGAGATTGACGAGCCCATAGCCAAGCCGTCATCTTGTTGGAAAATGTCAGGACCGAGTTGAAAATGTGTGGTATGCACACAGAAAGTTGACAACTCCATTAAGTTGTCAACTTGTCAACTTAAGTTGGCATATGGTGCTTTATATCTCGTGCTGTGTGCTACGGATGCACAAATGGGCAAAAAATATGTTTGTGCCCGTAAAAAGCAATGGACAGTAAAAGCCTTTTTGGTAAAACGTGGGGGAGGTGGTCCCGATTTTAAATTGTATAGTTTCACAAACCTCACTCACACAATATTACAAATACAAATTAAATTAAAAGAGATTTAATGAAAGAAAAACAGAATTTGGATTAGACACTATTATCAGCAGATAATAGTGTCTAATCCAAATTTTCTTTTTCTTTCATTAATTCACTAAAATATTTTTGCCCTTTTGTGCATCCGTAGCACTATACACCACTGATACACATGCCACATGCACACACATGTGGGCATGTGTTTTTCATTTTCAATGAAACTTTGTGCCACCAGTGTTGCAGATTTATCACGTTTTGCTCTAGATTCAGCGCGTTTCTTCTTTTGGCAGTGAAAAAAAGGAGCTAAATTATCGTGCTTGCGCTTAAACATTTGGGCTATTTCTTTTCTATTTTAAACCATTTTTAGTGTCTTTTTGGTGCTTTTTGGCAATTTTTAAAAATATTTAGTGCTTTTCAGCACTTTTTGGCAGTCAAACTAGCGCAGAAATATTTTTTGAGTTGGCAACACTGTGCCACACTACTGTCCACTTGAGTTGCTCTTGGTCTTTCTCTTCTTCTGTCAAGCTTTCACTATTTGTCAGTATGCATTGCTACAAGCTAGCAATTAATTATTCTATTAATAATATGATTAACTTTTAACTGGTGATAAAGCTTTTGAGCAATTCTTCCTCTGTAGGCCAAGTTAGTACTTAAGTAGGCTCTAAAGTTTTTCTTGCAAGGCTAAAGGACTAATCCTATTCACAAATTCTAATTAGAGAAAGAAGTGTTCTACTTGGGTTTACATCAGTCCCTGGTCATTAAGATTGTAAATGATAAAATCATTGCCCTCTTATTCCACAAGACCTCCACCCTCCGTACACTCTTCAATGCTTTTATCTTGTTTCCTGTTTTTAAGCCAGTCGGGATGTGAGCAAGAATACACTGCTGTCTTTTAGTCTGCAGCCTTTCTCAAATGGACAGTCATGTTTTGCAATATTATCATGACAACATTGTGACATGTTCATTCCAAATTTATCTGTAAGAAACCAAAAAAATAAGTAAAGAATTATCTTGTTTGCACCTTATACACTGCTTTGATGGCAAATAGGCATTACTGTACTGCTTTTACATAAAAGGACTTTCTTATTTGCAAAAAGAACTTTGTTCACCAACATTCATTATTTTTGACAATATAAAAATGTGTCAATATAATGAAAATTATTGCTTGGTGAGACATGGAACAATGGATTTGTTAAAATTCTGTGTATTTATTGCTTGTTAGTTTCAGTTAGGATTGTCAGGCAAAAGACTGAGATTTGGTATTTCATTACCTATATGTGCTGCCAAAAACATGTGTGAATGTGCGGGTGTGTATTTATGTATGAGCATATAGATATTTACTAAACCTAACTTAGCCTGGCACAAGGCCACAAAAATGGATCATTCAATGGGATTGGACTCACTACCCTAGTAAATTAGTCTGCAAGACAATCTTGTGAATCATTGCACAACAGTAGGTGCCATATCTGTGTTGCATATTAGGTTGTGTACCACATGAAATGTCAGATTTTTACAGGGAAAAATAAAACACTATATTTTAAACAAAAAGAACCATCTTTTAATCACAATATGCATTTATGATAATCATCAAGGATCTATTTTTTCATCATAAGTAATGACACGTTTCAAAAATGGGTATGATTTTCTGTCAATGTGGCATCATTTGTCCAATTTATCACACTGTTCCTTTCATAGTCATGTGACCGTTTCTCATCATTGGTTCTCCAAGGTTTGCTGAAAAATTTCTCAATTGGTCATCATTAATAATGTTTTTGGTTCATTTTGAATATCCCTGTGACTAGGGCAAACCACTTGTAACCACTGTTTGCTTGTAAGCAGTTCCCTCTCTGAATGTCAAATTGATGTTTCTTTCAGCTTTAGCTGCATTGTATCCTAATTTAAACTCATACAAAAAGAATAGTCATGTTTGCTCTATAGACAACATATTTACAAGAGTATAAAAACAAAGTTTATTATGAACAGACCATCTTCTCATTATAATTCACCAAATGTCCATCTGTATGTACTCGCCTACAACAGAAACCACACAATATAACCCCATGAAATTCTTTGTGGGTACTACTGGGACCCATAGGAAGGTTTTTAGCCAGTTTTTGAAAATCACCCTCCAAAATGTTTTTTAGGGGATGATACATGGACCCAAGTGTGTATCTATTTGTATAGCAAGCAAGAGCCCATTTTCAGATTTTTTTTTTTTTAAATCTCTAAACAGCATTAACTTTTTTTAAAAATCAATACCCACATGTTTTTGTTTATTTTACATTAAACGGCTTCGGCATGTATGAAATCAAATGATGGATAACTTTGATATCCAACAAAATATGATAATTATAAAGACATTTATTAGTTGAGAACCTATATTGGCCCGGCGCTGATATAAACGACTGCTAAACAAGCAGCCTATATCGTAAATGTGAATAAAGAAACGAGCTCCATGCAGAGATCGAACCCGTGTCCACCCTGGAAGCAACCTTATATGGAGGTTCTGCTCTACCAACACACCGGCGCCGGGCAAATATAGGTTCTGAACTAATAAATGTCTTTATAATTATCATATTCTGTTGTATATAAAAATTATCCATCATTTAATTCATACTGTCGTCATAGAGAGCCACATTATATTCGTGCCTAAATATGAACATGAGAGTAGAGAAGCCGGCAAAGTATAGGATTAAAAGATTCCTGCCTACCATGAGAACTTTGTTAGCTCAGTTGCTTGAGCAGAACCTGCATGTAAGGTTGCCTCCAGGGTGGACACGGGTTCAATCCCTGCATGCAGCTCGTTTCTTTATTCACATTTAAGATTTAGGCTGCTCGCTTAGCAGTCCCCTCACCCCATTTTTTAACATTAGCTCCCCTTTTTTTTATATTACCCCCACTTTTTTAAATTTTAGCTTTCCCAATGCCCCACACACACACTTTTTTGGAACATTAGCCATCCTATTTTTTACATTAGCCCCCCCCCCCTTTTGGGACATTAATGGGGGGGGGTAATGTTAAAAAAAGTGGGATGGGCTTATGGTAAAAAAGGGGCAAGGGCCTATGTAAAAAGGGGCAAGGGTTTATGTAAAACAAAGGAGAGGGGTTATTGTTAAAAAAAAAGGCTGGCTAATATTAAAAAAGGGGGCATAGAGAGACTAAAGTTAAAAAGAGGGGCGGGGCTTGATAAAGGTTGTCAGATCAACAATAAATGCACTTAGTGTAGTTTGTGTGATGAGTCGAGGATGGAAGACTGTTATCTATCTAAGGTTTTGAATGAATGGATGGCTTGGCTTTGTGAACAAAGATTTTCTGGGAATGGTTTTTCACAGCGTTAGGACAATAGACAGCGGGGCCGGTGTGCGGAGTAACCCTCCAGCCTAAGCAATGAAGTTTTAAGATGAAGTGCTACTTTCCCAGGGTCGACCCCCACCCTTTAAACCAAGGGTTTACATCCTATGGATGATGGATGGACCACCGGAGTGGCGCAAATAGGAACAGAGGCTATAGGTCATAGGTTTGACAGTAGTGTACTTCTCCTGACAGATGCCCAAGCTAGCTATGGGGGTCTGCCACCCCTTTGCGGGAATGTTCCGACAGTAAGGCTGAACTGTGGTTAAACCACAGGGCGTGAACATCCTGTTGTTGGTAGATGCCTGAGCTGGCTATAGTGTTCTACTGACCCTTTAACCACCAGTGAGCAAAAGCTGCTGACAAGAATACATGGCAGCAGTTTTCCAGGCTATTTCTCTTTTTGAGAAAAATCCTATACCGTACAATTAGTGTTAGACCAAGAGTTATGCAAAAGAATTATCCTCCTCACATTTATCAAACCTTTCCCTGCAAAAGGGGTGGCAAGACATGCGTGTCTCATAGTGGCCTTGTCAGCGAGCCTGCATCAGAAATGCCTTCTTAGATCTTTCTTCCGAAAGCCAACAACATTACACACACACATGTATATATAATGTTGTATCTATGTTTTGCACATGTTGAACCACTTTAAATCTATTAAGAATTTACTTTCAAAATTTTATGAAAAAAGTGTCCATCTAAAAAACTTAATACTAAAGATGGCAACATCATCAATACTCGTATAACTATGTGTATAACTTGTATTTACATTTGAAATGTGAGCTTTCTCGGATGTTTTTAGGTTGATTTGTTTCTTTTTAATCAAGTGAATATTTTGAGTATTCAAGAACTTTAGCATAAATACTATGGCCAACTTTAAAATTAATTTAAACAAGCTGATTTTTGTAGGATAGTTGCAACATGACACCAGAAACACTATACTAAAAATCCCCTGGAATCCCAATGGAGCTTCCCAAGAAATCCAACATGGCATTCAAGATGGCCGCCTTATTTAGACAAAATATTGAAATACTCATAAAATTGCAACCAAACCTGATATGAATATGGTTTTGGGGTCTATTTTTCTGTTCTAGGCTGAAAGATTTATTAATATCCAACTTGATGTGATATTTTTTGCAGGATAGGGTCGCAAATTCAACATGGCTCCCAAGATGGCTGCTGTATCTGGGAAAAATAGTAAGGAAAGCCATAACTTTGCAACCAGAACAGATAGATTTTGAAGTAAATTCCTATGTTTCAGTGGTTGGGCAATCAATTTCCTCCCATTATATTGGGGCCATATTCGAGATTAGTCTCCAAAACCAAATACAGCCCCCAAAATGGCCATCAGTAGTAACCATATTTTTTAGAATTTCAGTCAGAAAAAGACAACATGATGATTTTGGTATACACATACAGTTGAGAAAATAGACAATTTGATCAAATGCTTTATATTAAGGTTTAAGGAGCATTCCACAGTGAAAACTTGAGAAAAGCCATTAATTCTCTATCTTCATCAGTAACAATTTGGTAAATATTCTAACATGTCTGACCATTAAAATGGCTACACATTGGTGAACAATGTAACCCAGCTTTTTGGAAACCACAAGTTTTCTGACAACCTGTTTTGCAGCAACAAGCAATCACATTCAGAATGCTGTCAGGAGCAACCCAATCTACCAAATACTTTACTGAGATTTGATGAAGACTCAACTATCTTTGTAGCCTTTATATATAGTGGTTGGTCAAAAGTGACAGAACAGCATCCAAGATAATGCTTCTCAGAAAGCGACTGTACAAAAGATAGTACAGAGTAAATTGTGCTGAGATTTGATGGATCTAGTTTAATAAAAGGAAGGATAACTGTCCAGTTTTTCTCATGATCCTCTCCCCTCACAGCTGCCTGCATAAAACCACTCAATGCTGTAACAGAGGATGAATTTGGTTAACCAAACATTATCAAGTGAATTTGCCACTTTTAGAATAGTTGTATTAGGTTTGGATGACTCCAGAGGTGAATAATTACCAATTTTAATACTGAAGTTTTGTGTTTTTTGTAATAATCGATATGATCCTGTGAATTCTACAATTTGTAGTTCAGTTGAACGTTTCAAAACGTTTTATGCAACTGTTCTTGATGGTGTGCTATACTGCCCATAGTGTGAAATCTGTTGTGACCACTTAATGTTGCCACATTGAAATCAGCATTATCTGTGTGAAAGCACTTAGTTCATAAGATGGTTCTGATCCACCCCAAAAAGTATTGTTTAATCTTTGTATTTCTTTATAACTATCAGAATTACAAACTAATGAGTATATCAATAAGCTCATGGGATGCATACTTCATATGGAAAATGAATGATCTTAGTTGGCATGCTGAATTGACAACATGGGTAGAGCCAAGCCAAGGGTGACGGAGCTGTATGTGCAATTGCTGTTATTTTCCAATCAGTGCTGGAGGAGGCATCAGCTGATCCTTTGATAACACCTTGCACTAGATTCAGCAATGATTCTGGAACCATTGCATCGCTCTCACTGAGATCAGTAATATGTGTGTATTCTGATCAGTTATAAACGTTGGTTCTGATATCATCTCGAATAATAGAAGCAGCCATTTCAATATTTATCATTACGTGTTTGATCTAATTCCCATTTTTGACAGAAAATTTTGTGATTAGTATCACGAAAACTAAATACAAATTCTTTCCCTTGCTTTCCAGTTAAAATAAGATTGTCTCCAAAGTGGTCTTCTAGTTCATTTTTAAGATGTTGAAAACCATAACCCTGTTCTCCTGAAAGAGTCATTGTGCAGAGAAGTGATTTCTTGTGATGAATACTGGCATTCTCTGTTATTTTACAGATACTGACATAATACTTCAAATGCTCTGGCTTTGTATAATCAATTGGCCTGGCATTGTTAGACTTTGTGGCATTCAAACCCTTTTCAAGGTTAGAGTCTAGGTAAAGCAAATGGGCACATTTGCAATTTTCCTTCTGCCACTAATTCATGAGCCACCTGGATTCTCATTTTTACTTCCATGCCCCACTTATCATTTCTTTCATCTGCCTTTTTATAACATTGTTTTTTGAACAGAATAAGCAATCTTCTTTGGTGTTGAATGTAAGGGTAACTGATCGTAATGTGCTTCCCTTGGATGTAGAGCAACTCTCTTCTTCTTCCCTTTTCCTCATAGAGAGAAATACAAGACAAAATTTACCTACCTTGGTTATCAGAGCTCTTCTGAGTGGTGTTCTGTTTACTGCTATAGAAAAGTGATTTCTACACATGCATGGGTATAAATACTTGACTATTGATTCTAACGTGACTCTCACTCAATCAATGTGTGCAGAGTGGACTCTCTCAGTTCTTTGTTCACATACCTATATAACCATCTAGGTTAGTTAGTTATTCATTTAGCAGACTACAGGTCAGACTGCTAAGTCAGATAACTATTGACTTCTAAACCTTTCACAGAAAACAGTTTTGATGACAAAGATAACAACCCCAATCTAAACTCTTGAAACTTGCTTTACTTGACTTCCAGGTATAATATTCCCTGCACTTTTCATGAACAAAGAAAGGGGTAACCTTACTCTCCAATACAGCAGAAAGCCCATCCTCACGCTAGCACTTATAAGAGTTGACAGACTTTCTAATTGATACCTGCGTTGATGAGGACACATCCTCACTACAGAGGATACTTAGATCAGTTGCCATTCTAGTTTTATTCCACAGGACAAACTCTAGAATATGACAGGCTTATGATCAATGATATAGAAATTTCAACTAAAAATAGGTTATAGAATAAATATCTGATAAAAAGCTGGAATATGGACAACTTCTAGTAAGGTCAACAATATATTATGGGACAGGCTGAGGGTTTATGCTTTTACCACCTGAACCATTAATGCACATGTATGGGATACAAGATTCAGCTATGGTAGCCTACACCTTGCCCGATCATTCATCTTACATCACTTAGGTCCTGTCTGATCTGTACACCCTTCAGGTGACTTCAGCCCTGTCACCCTTGGCTCAGCTTTACCCATGTTGTCACATCCTGTCAATTCAGGCATGGTTGTCTTACAGAATTTGGGGTGCAGAAGCCAACATTTGGAAGACTACCTCAACAGAAAACAATGGGAGCTAATGCAAAACCCCATGCTGGGTTTAACAGCAGTGATGTCATCAGTGTGCCCTGGTTCTGATAGAACATACTCCTTTGTATATAATATTGTGAGAACAACTCCTAGATTATCAGTCTAAATGCAATATACTTTGAATTGCAAGACACTTTAATTTGAGTTGATATTTCCCCAAACTTACCCTACAAGCTTGGTGGCACACACTATGGTCATCAAATCTCAATTTTTTTGTAAATATCTCAAAAAGCTGCACTGGGATTTTAGGAGATTTTTTATATGTTATTCTATAAACCAATAGCTATCATTGATGAAAAAATCAGCTTATTAGGATTAATCTTAAAGCTGACTATAGTATTTATACTAAAATTATTGGACTTCCAGATACAGCAGCCATCTTGGTAGCCATGTTGAATTTGTGACCCTATCCTGCAAAAATATCACATCAGGGTGGGTTTTTTAATCAAATTTTCAACTAGAACATAGAAATAGAACCCAAAACCATATTCATATTAGGTTTGGTTGCAATTTTATTTCAATATTTTGTCTAAATAAGGTGGCCATCTTGAACGTCATGTTGGATTTCTCGGGACACTCCATTGGGATTCCAGGGGATTTTTAGTATAGTGTTTCTGGTATCATGTTACAACTATCCTGCAAAAATCATCTTGTTTAAATTAATTTTAATGTTTGGACCTAATGCTCCTGGACTAGAAATTGTGCATTAAAAAGTGTTGATAATATTGCAAAACAACAAATCTCGACTGAGAAATATGATTTTCTGCCCCATCAGAAGTCCACTAAAAAGTAGTTAATTACTAAGCTTAGCTTAGTCTGGCAGATGGCCACAGCAATTTGCCATCCAGTGAGAATCGAACTTGCTACAATTGCAAATTAGTTTGTGAGACAACTTGCTAACCATTGAACTATGGCAGGCACCTATAGTTGTTTTTTTTTTTTTACTAAACGTTCTTTAGTCTGGTACAAGGCCACAGTAGTGGGGCACCCTGTGAGGATTAAACTTACTAGACTGGCCAATTGGTGTGCAAGAAAAGCGCTCTGAAAAGTAGTAAATACAGAATAAAGAATGCTTCATACATTTTTTCTCATCTTCAATTTCATGTAACAAATAAAATTACTCAACAAAAGTTAATTATCCCTAAATGTGTATGTTTAAAAAGATGGGGGAGGGGGGTAGACTAAATTCAATCCAATATAAAATATCCCATCTTGTGAGTCCCGAAGATGATCACATCTTACTGTATCTAGTCTTATAAATATTGTCATTATTTTGTTTGAATTCTGATTTGAGTCTCTTTTGAGTTAAAGGATGTTAATGAAAATCATTTTCACATGGTTATCACCAAGAAATCTTTGTATATTTTAAATTAAAAACTTTTTTCTATGTGTATGCATTTATTACAGAGCTATCCAAGTCAGCCGGTCCATAACGTATGATGATCTGGTGCATTTGGTGATACAACGTTACGGGATGAAGCTCTTAATGTTCTACACCCAACCCAATGGAGAGGTGAGTTTTTCTGATTAATTCTTCATCAGAATCAGTGTTGTTCTTTCAAAATATTCGACTAAATCATGCATTATATATTACCAATTTGGATCTATATACATATCTAACAATATAAACTTATATATGTGGGTGTATGTAAATTGATCTTGTGCATGTCGACTCTTGATGTTTTGTCAACAAATCATCAATTCACAATATGCCTCAGGTTTTTGAGTAACAACAAATTATAGCAAAGATCCTTATCTTATGACATGTAAAACATGTTTCAGGAAACTCTAAGAAAAAATACTCCAATTTCCTCCTATAAACTGAGGGTTGATGAACCTGATGCACTAAGTGCCAAAGGCAAAATGTTTACCATTTTTTTATTGCACCATTTTACCTTAAAACAAAGTGAATTTCAGCAAAAACATTAACTATTCCCATTCAAGTATTTATTTATGCCAGTTAGGATGAAATTTTTTTTTTTTTTTTTGTAACTGTTAATATTATTTGTGTCTGTAGCCCTTCCCATCATGAATAAATTTCAACCTTATAAAACTATTACTCATGTATAGGTTGATCCTCACATGCACTTCCCCCCCCCTCTAAAATATTTGGCTTGTTTCATGGTTGAGGAGGATACATATATCCTACCAGCACTGTTCAAGCCCAGATAAAACCCAAGATTTCAAATGCTGATTTTTTTTTTTTTAAAGTAACCCCCCCCCAACTCACATTGGTGCAACACCATCTTCCTACTCCACTTTTCCTCCAGTTGGTTCTTAATCTTAGTAAATATCAAGAATGTCTCAACCTTATTATTTTGACAGTTTTACATTCCATTGGAGTGTCAAAATGATCTTGATACTGCCATCAAGTTAATGGACCGTAGTGACCGCTCCTCCAGCCTAAGAATCTTCCTTACCAAATCTATGTCTGTTGACACGTCTGATTATGGAAGCATCAGTGAAAGATCTTTTGGGACTCGGGCAACCTGTTTGTCTGATCCTTGCTATGATGTAAGTATAAAAACAATTTAAAAGAATTCAACCTTGGACAGTTACCGACATTCAAGGATTTAGTATGTGTATTTCTTGACATGTTTTTTTTTTGTTTTTTAATTTTTTTTTTTAACTTTGAATAAAGGTGTCATTAAGTATCATGAACCCACTTAGGTGAGGTGAGGTTTAATATCAAGTGTTCCTTTTTTTTTAATCAATATCCAGCTTCTGTCTGAATTTTTGAGACAAGGTGTTCTGATTCTTTTAGACTAGCATCTTCGTCTTGGTTGTTTTTATCACAATATTTCAACCACTACCCTTGGCATCTGGTGTATTTAATAACTTTGAGGGAATGTTGAATGGTACCCTTTATTTCTTGTGGAAGAATATTTTGTTCTCATCCTTTGATCTTCATCATGTCTGGCATCCTTCCAAGGGACCAAAAGTAAAAGATGAAGATAATATCACCTCAATGGATAAAATAAATGGTTCCATTCAACATTCACTGAAGGTTATCAGATCTGACTTACACCCGAGAAAGACTAGAAGGTTGGCTGAGAAGTTGGGATAAAAATAACCAAGATGAGGATGCTAGTCTGAAAGAATCATTATATGACTACCAGTTTGTCTTCTGGCCTCTATCATTCCTAATTGAAAGGTATATATTCTTTTAAGAAAAAGAATGTTTAAAAAAAGATTATATCAGAGTTATTGGGCTTTACAAACACAATTCTAATATTTTGAGATTTTGATTTTGTCATTCAAAGTAAATCATTGTGAATCAATCAAAAGTTGGTGATCTTACAAGAAATTCTTTGAATATCTTTTTGACAAATGATCTTCTCAATCTTATTTGAGGATTTAATTTAATTTTCTAAAAGGCACAAATGCATTTCTAGATTTGTCAATGTTTCTGTACCCCTGGTAGTTATGTATTGATATACAGTGCACCACAAAACTTTAAACTCGGATGAGAGTTTCCAAATCACAGGCAAAGAAAAGCCAATTAGTTTATTATTTCAATCTTTTAATAAATCATATGTGCATTTGGCCATATCCTAAGTTATACATATAGTTACCATAACAAAATTGTGTCAGGGATATCAATCAGTTAATTGGAAATTTTATTGAATTTTTTGTTGAAAAATATTATTGTTAATACTTTGTCAAATCACTATTAATTTTAATTTGAAAAATCCGATTTAGCAGGCTTTGAACCAAACAATAAAAGAATTCATCAGGCACTTCATTCCAAGCTGCTAAGATGGCACTTTTGAGTTCCTACACCATATTAAATTGCCTTTCAACTTCAAAATCTTTCCTCGCCAATCATCTCCATACGTTTTCAATGATATTGAGATCAGGGCTGTTGGTCGACCAGGCCAAAACATTTACACCTTGCTCTTGGAGAAATTATAGGGTGACTCTTGCAGTATGAATAGAAGCATTATCATGCTGAAACATGAAATGTGGACTGCCAATCCAAACACCTTCAGCTACTAAATTCACCTTTCTTAGCAGATCCATGTATCCTGTCACGTTTAGACACCTGTCAACAAACTAGAGTGCCATCTTCCCAGCATATCCTACAGCAACCCAAATCATGAGCCAACCACCTCCAGTAGCATGCTTTGAAAAGGTTCCATTTGGTAATCGTGGGTCATGCCAGTAATACTGAAGGCCATCTGGACTATCCAGGTTGAACTTCTTTTTGTCTGAGAAGAGGACCATCCGCCACTACTTATCCGACGTCTGCAAATTCCAGGCCACGTTGTTTGTGGATAATTTTCAGAGCTGGACGCTGCAATCTTTTTCTGTGCCTGAATCCTGACTTCTTAATTGTTCGTCTGATGGTCTCTCTGAACTTGAACTCCTGTTTTTGCCTTCAGATGAGCTATTGACTGATTGGGGTTTGCCACATTGCTCAGATAACTGCCCTCTCATCACATTCGGACATATTCTTGGGTCTACCACCTCTGATCTTGGCTCCATAATTATCTGGATCACGCAAATAATCTTTCACAACTGCCTGACTTTGATGAATTTGTCCAACTATTGAACATTGTGATAGTCCCTGAGTTCGAAAATCCTACCATGTTCAAAATCGGACAGCTTTGGTCTCCTTCCCATACTGTGTAGACTTGACACCATTTTTAGCAACAATAATAACTAATAGATTGAATTTTGAATCCTTTATACCATATCAATTGTCAACAAGTTTAAAGTTTAGTTGTAATGCAAATTTTCAATGATTAAAATTCTGTTAAAACCGCTCAACCTTTTTTCTATTAGACAGTGCTTTTTAAATGACCAACCCAAAAATCTAAAACGGTAATGGATTCTTGCAGATAATCATGAATTTATTCAATCTTTTTTTTTTTTTTTTTTTTTTTGTGGAGTTATGTCTATGAAGTTACATCTATGTGTGCATATAGATTAACATACATGTGTGCGTATATGGAGTTATCTATGTTTGTGTGTTTTGAATTAAGTGTGTGCTTAGGCAGCAATCCTTCATTAATACATGTTTGATTAAAGGCCACAGACAAGGAATATTTATTTTTTGTATTTTTAACTTAACCTCTCTTGTTTCTATAATCAGTGAGGTTTTATCACTAATCTTTCTTTGTATTCATTTTATTGAATTTAAATTACCTTTCCATCCAGACTCACTTGTCTTGGTATTTTCACTACAAAAAAATGTTTTAAAGAAGACATGTTAGTGGCCACACCCAGCACAAAAATGCACATTACATGCACACAAGTTTATATTCACTCACATGCAAATCATTTTGTATCTGATTTGTATAATGAATATATTTTGAGGAGACTTCACTTGCACATGTGTGTGTGTGTGTGTTCAGCTTCCCTCCAGCCTAATCTTTTATAGACATTTCTGTGTATATAAATTGTTTGACATTTAATTCAAAAGGCTTCATGACAAATCGGTGAAATGTCATTGGAAGTAATGCAAATGAGAAATGTCTTTCCTGTTTTCTCTCTTTCTCTCACATGCTAAATTTCATTGACGTTGACCTGTCTGTCCATTCTGACAAGCCTCTCAGCTCTTACTCTTTGCATTTTATTCAGACTTTCAAGCCTTCAGCCATTTGCTACCCACTTCTTTCTCTCTCATCTAACTCTGAAAAGAAATAACCAAAAACAAATAAATACAAAATGCTGAGGTTGCTGCTTTCTACCTACAAATTCTTTCTGTTTATGGTAGGCATAAACTTTGTGTTTATGGCATTAATTTAGGACAGTTTATGCTGTAAATGATGATCTAACGGGGACTATTGTTTTGTCTTTTTATTATTATTTTTTTTTATAAATCTGTAGACTATACTCAACTGTAATATACAGGATGTCCCACAAGAATGTATACATACTTCCCAAAAACCATTGTGCCGTGGATTATTTGGCAAGTTGAGGGCTATTTTCAACAAGATAGAACACCTCCCCATTTTTATTGTGACGTTGGGTATTATTTTAATTAAACATTTTCAGACAGATTGGATGAAGAGTCAATGTTCAATGCCCACCAGATTCCTTTTTTATGAGATTACCTTAAAGACAAAGTTTAGGCCATGAGTCCCAATACATTTGTACAATTATGGACTGCAACTGAAGTGGATTGTTACACAATTATAAGAGATATGTTGATGTAGTCTCTCAACAATGCAAGCTATGCATTGTTGCAGAAGAAGGACCATTTGAGCCCTTGAAATAAAATATCATTTAAACATAAGCATC
Source organism: Architeuthis dux (assembly GCA_006491835.1). Classification (NCBI taxonomy): domain Eukaryota; kingdom Metazoa; phylum Mollusca; class Cephalopoda; order Oegopsida; family Architeuthidae; genus Architeuthis; species Architeuthis dux. Next base: position 5,274,518 of record VCCN01000462.1, on the reverse strand, counting down.
TCATGCTTTTCTTTCTAAACTTTATTATAACATTTATTCTTTGAAAGTGTTTACTTCATTTACAGATAAAAAACAGAGCTGATCTTAACAGTGTAAACATTTTCGGGTACACTGGGACACTGTATGTAGTTGTACAAACTCCAATTGAAGAGAATTATCATACAATTTACAATATGTATGAGTTGCTGTTTAAAATCACATTTCTTTATGATGAAAGTGTTTAATCAACATTCAAGTAATTACCATAGATGCTAATAACAAAATGTGTAAACAATTATGGGGGATACTATTTATGAGTATGCCTGCAAGCACACACACACACACACACACATATATATATATATATATAATTAATTCCCTGAAACAGGTCCATGGAAAGACAGCTGATGATCCCCCTATATTAAGTGTGATCTACATTAGCTAATTATAATCTAACATTTACAGAAATAGTAGTTAATTCGAATTGAACAAACCAAAAGTTGGGGTTTTTTTTCCTTTTTTTTTCTACGTACATGTTTATAGACAGTGCATTGATGGGGGGTGGATCGGGGCTGGTATATTGCAAGTGGGATCGCAGCAGTTTTTCGGAATGGGGAAGGCAAAGCGGGAGATTTATCATGCACTATTGGCGGATTTTTTTGTTGAAATTTTTAAACAGTTACGAGAAATAAACAGTTACGAGAAATAAACAGTTACGAAAAAACCAAAAAGTTTCTACAGACTATATATATATAATATATACAGTATTGCTTCTAATTATTTGAACAAACAAAAATTTGGCTTGTATGGCCTGGTTTGAGAGTTAAAAACTTGAACTTTACACAATATTAGCATCAGCACAACAGTTGTGTTTCTTGCCTATGATTGAATTCTTACCAAAATGTGTATTGGTTTAGTTTAAGGCCATTTAACTAACTAGTATGGCAACTCTTCCAAATAGCAATGTTAATTAGCCTTTTCAAACTCCTTGATCGATTCTGAACAAATTTTTAGCAGGATAGAAAAAGAATTCTTGGTTTGATTCATTTAACAATTTAATTCTATTAAAAAAACATTTTCCAGAAATTTGTTATTCAGAACAACAAAACAGGACAAATGCATGCTCTGTGTGCTGATTACAATACAATTTGGTTCTTCTTGTGTAAAGTTCAAGTTTTTAACATTCAAAACCAAGCCAAACAAGCAAAATTTCTGTTTGTTGACTTATTGATTGGAAGCACATGAAATTACTTAAGAAAATTTATTTTCTAATCTTTTAGCCATTTTGGTAGAAAAAACCTTTTACGTTTAAAAGTTAGACTTCTCCTATAAGCAAGTACACAATAACCAGCAGCACGCCACCAGAGAGACAGGTGCCTTTAACCAACGCCCTAGACCGCTCAGCCATGCTACCACTAATACGAGAGAGTATAAATATATTTGATTTATATACACTGGTTTAGAAAATTGAACTTTCTATATAGACTATTAGGCTAGAAATAATGGGATTTCAGAAAACTTAAGGCACAAAACAGTGCTTTTGAATGATCTATGAAACGTCTGTCGAGACACCGGAAATGCTGGGAAATCCCTAATTTCGAAGAAAAAAAGAAAAGAAAAAGATTTTCCTTGTGATTATACCCCCCTCTCACCTTAAATCATATGAAAGTTAAAAATTTTCTATATAACAGATACATACATAAATAATCCTATCATTTTTTACAGTTTTACTATGCTAATATATATATATATATGGTGTATAAAAGGATAAAGGTTATCCGATATAATGATGCTGCGAAAAGGACAATGTGGAGACTCAGAATGATTTGCAAGAAATTTATTTAATTAAGACCACCTACAGAACCCAACAACACACGCACACAGACAGGGAAATTCTCCATTTAGTCACAACCCTCAGTCGATACAGACGTGAAAACTCGTTCTCTCTAATTTTCCTTTTGAAAACGACCTAATAAGTCAAAACATGTTACAGTATTAAATAAATTTCTTGCAAATCATTCTGAGTCTCCACATTGTCCTTTTCCCAGCATCATATATATATATATATATTTATATAGTTTCCATTTAAGTCTTGTCTAGTAGAATATTAATTTTATCATCTTCAAAAGTTCACATTGTATTGAATCAGTGGTCTCATGATTTCCTCATGTAGAATCTTAGGTCTGTAACTGAAGAGCAAAGACCGAAAGAACAGAACTGTATTTATTCAGCAGACGTCCTCTGATCTGTCTGTGGCTTCTCACACTCCTTAGTGTAGAAGCATATCTTCATATTAGTGGGCAGTGTGTTACAGGCCTTAAAACAATTCTGTTACATTAGTTAATAGATGTTATTTTACCGACAGGAGATACCCTACTCATACCACAGGCTGGGTAGTGCAAAGTGTCTTTTAAGTCTGACAAACCAAATGTCTTCTTCATAGGTTGAACAGTGTTAATGTTTCTGTTAAAAATGCTATCAAATCCTTCTATTAAGAATTGTTTATGAATATTAATAACCGTTATATCACTTAGACGTTACATCATATGACTATTAATAACTGTTATATCATCAGACGTTATATTATGGAAAATTTATCAAATCACCTGTCATTTTGCCATGCAATTCTAAAAACTTATATTTCTATAAATTCCTAATGCCCCCAAAAACACATCTTGTCTGTTGGCTTTAGAGGTCTTGTCCTGTAAAATGTGAATTTTTTAAATACCCTAAATTTCAAATTACACTAATATACAAACCTTGCACACAATCAAATACAAACAACTGACTAATGTAACTGTTAAAAAAAGTTAAAACTACATATTTACCTTTTTTTTTACCAAAAATATATAAATATGTATTGTTTTCTTTTTAATGAAATTTTTGCAATTGTTTGCTTTTCAGTTATGCTTGTAAACCTGTGCATCAATAAATATATCTTGTATTTGTAAATACTTAATGGCTTTCTCTTATAATTTCTTTAAAAAATTATTTTTGTCTTTCTTTTCCCAATGTAGCGAAATTCCCCTAGTCCACCTCCAGGTTCATTACCTCCACATGAGAAACACCTCAAGCATAGTACCTCTTACAGTATAACAGGAGAAGGAAAGTTCATTCCCGAGCCAATACACCAAGATGAGGTAATTCATTCATGTCTGTTGCACTTCTGTATAAATAAGGCTCTAGTGTTGCTCACATTGTTACTACAAAAGCTTTTAAAAAATTGACTCAGTGGATTTATCAAATCAAAGGGATATCCATTCATTTGATTATTTAACAAAAGACCCAACAATTGTTATCTGAAGTTCTGAGATGAAGTGTTATTATTTGATGAATTTTTCAGACTAATATCTTCATCTCTTGTTTAAATCACTACATTTCAGCTGGTTGGCTGTCTGGCCTTCCTAGTGTTCTCTGAAGTTTTGAAATATTTTTATTATTTGATGAATCATTTGGACGAGTATCCTCACTTTTGTTTTTTTGATCACTACATTTCAGCTGATGGGTTCTTTACCTTCTTTGAATAATAGCCTCAATGATGTTTAAAATTGTTTTCTTTGACATCAGTTGCTTAACTTGTATCATAATGAAAACTAGAAACCAAGTCCAAAGAATTCTAACATTATGAACTTTACAGCTAAAACAAAAAAGATATAAGGATTTAAATTATTTTAATATTTTATTTCAATTGTAAATTCCTTTATTTATGCTTACAACTTTTAAATATAGTAAACCAATGATTTAACAGACTAAATCTAGAGTCCGTTAATCCGAACGTCCATTAAATCTGTGTGTAACCTATTTTTTACCATTTTTTTAATTTTTTTAATGTAAAAAAATAGTTTTAATATAATATACAGTATGATACAATATAAAATTATTAAATTCTAATAAAGAATATGTAATATCTACTCTCCTTTTCGATAGTGTAGTTTAGTGGTTCTTGACTTTTTGGGGCAGTGACCCAAAATCTTATCTAAAATCTATCATGGAGACCCATGTTCTCATTAAGATTTATTTTAGGCATAATTAAACAATTATTGATTATTATGAAAGAAAAATGGAAGGTAATGTACAATATTTTATTAATGACTAATCGGTTCTGAATTCAACATTTTTCTAAAAAAGCAGGATGTTTACAACTTATTAGAGGTATTTTTCTCCATTTCCATTTCAACAGACCAAAATTAATTCTCTTTTATATTTGTTTTGGCATTTTTCCTGATGTATACAATTCTATTTTTGCAGTCAATTGGTTATATTCCACTGAAGCTTGCTTGTAGTCCTGAGGGCTCAATTGCTGGCAGTACCTCATCACTGGATAGTAGCTACATAAGTTGTCAGTAAGTAACAAAACTTACAAAGTAAAATGTTACCATTTTAGACGTTTTTTTCTTTTCTTCAGACACTCTCTGGTGATATAACAATTATTTACAAAAATTAATTAAAAAAACTGAAAGATGCCACTTCATTTGCAAAATAGAGAAAATATGCAAGTAATCAGAGTTAAAGGATTGCTTCCTCTTCACAAAGTAATCACAATAATGGGTAATTTGAAGGATTAATATGGACTGTTAGGCACAATATGTTTTAAAATATCAAAATGTTGTAAATCTCATTTATTTCTTTGAGTTTTAAATACAAAAATAACTTAAAATGAAAAATATTTTCTGCTTAGTACACATTAAAAAATAGCTCATCAAACAAGGTTCATATAGCCATGATCAATGCTATCACTAGTGAGTTCAATCTTCGCTGGGTGCAGAAGCCAAAAATCTATGCAAATATGACACAAATATACCTCTCACTAATTCTGATTTCTAAAAAGTAACAAAAGAACAGTATTGTTACTTTTTAGAAATCTGCAGAAACCCGAGTTATGGCATCTCTTTTACAAAGTTGTTTGACCAATTATAAATTCCTATTTGTTTTTAAATTTAGACTACTTATCAAGATTTATTTTGATGCCTCATCTCTGAAGTACAAATTCTCATAATTAATTCTCTTTTGAGTATAATTGCATTTTTTTTCACACTTTTTTTCACTTTTTTTTTTTGTTTTTTTACATTTTCAGTGGAGAATCATATGGTTTTAGGAATCCCACAAGGCGAGACTCTCGGAGGAGCATCCTTTCAGATACTACAAAGGAGGAAATGTTACCTGGTATATTTTTGATATTGAATTCTTTCTCCTTGATTCAATTATTTATTGTAGAATATTGTCTTTGACTAATAACCTATACACATTATTTAAATGTAAATATAATCTATCAACATCCAGTTATATTATTCTAATTTTATTTTTTAAATTATAAAAAATTGTATTGTAAAAAGATTTATTTTTTAAAATAATTAGTGATTCTACAGCTTTTACAATCAAAACTTTTTTTATCTGAATTACATTTTTCCTAAGGCATTGAGTTTGCTTCTACTTTTAGCCTCTAAAGTAATTTTCACAGAGAAACATTTACAAGAACAAACCACCTTTCTCAGTTTTCAAATGAGGAGCTGTATTTTATGACATAAGTTTATGATAAATATTTTTATTATATATGTTTTTTTAAATTTTTAGTTTAATTCTTGACTTCAGGGAATAAAGGCAGGAGTTTTGGAACATTTCCACGTGGTTATGAGACCGGAACTCACATGGCTGATATTGAACGTAAGTTGTTTTGAATTCAGATCTTTCAGATTTTTTTT
>VCCN01000462.1:5255351-5268792 GCA_006491835.1 Architeuthis dux | reverse complement strand
AAAAATAGTGAATTTGTTCCAGTTGAAGAGTCCATAGTTTCAGTTGGTGGGTAGGAGATATTTTTTATCAGTAAAATTGTTACAGACAGAAAAACAAAGATCACACTGTTCATTATATAAGTAGATTAAGTTAGCATAAGTTGGTATCAGACTATTGATACTGGGAGATCCATAGAGGATCAACCACACTAACAACGGCCAGCAAGATTAGCTTGCTGATGATTACTATATGACATACATCCTGATCCGTTATCTTTTTCATGTGATTTATTAATTTAACAGTTTTGTATCAAACCATCAATAGTAGGAGATCCAACTAACTTTCTCTCAGCCCCACTTTTATAGTATCACCAACTGTCATTTTTATGTAGCTCTGTTGGCTGACAGTATGGTTCAAGAAGCTTACCTGTGGAAACAAGATAGCTGCTTGTTGCCAACATCTCTTCCACTTAACCTTGCTGTAAATAAACAAAATATAAAATGTGGATGTCTAACACAAGACCATGTGTGTGGAACATCCAGTGTAGATCAAACTCACTAGAATAATAATGGTCTGCAAGATTAGCTTGCTAACCATTACCCCATGGAGTGAATTTACTATACTAGAGAATGGTCAACATGAACTGGCTTGTTAAACATCACTCTATGGCAAGCACCCCAAAGGATGGTAATGTTTTTAGCTGATGCCAAAGAGGAACTTTTGTACATGAAACTGATCTTGCCCCTTCTTGAAATTGTTTATATCTTTCAAAACGCCACCCTAAACAAAAGCAGCTGTGTAACTTGATGCTGCTTTGAATTGCTTCATTCTGTTACTGATGGGACCAGATGCTTTTTCGGCTTCAGAAACCCAAGACATCATTTAAAATTTGTGCAAATCCTTTACTTTGTCTAAGAATCCTAAACTGTCAATTTGAAAAAAACAAAACAAAACAGGCCAAAAGCAGAATTGGTAAAAAATAACTTTTGCAACTTTTTTTTCAAGGAGATTCCTCATTTTCAAAAAGACAACACAAAAAAGGCTTTGAAATGGTATTCATTTTGATCATGATGAAGTGACTGTAATTGTCAGCCTATACCATTGATGGCAAACCTGTGACATGCTGCAGGTTTTTAGATGACACACAATGGACTTTGAAAAACTTTTGAAATTTATATTTTGAAATTTCAAGTTATATTTTATTAAACTCCTAGTTTTATAAATATATTAGAAACATAGGCTGCTTATCTATAAAACATTTACCTAAAACTAAAATACATATGTACATGTAAGTGACACTCTGACAGTAACAGGAATATTTAAAACCATTTTTTCCAAAAAGGTTCGCCATCACTGGCCTCTACAATGCATGCAAGGGTATTTTTGAATATTGCTCACACCAACCCACAAGCTGTACACCTTGAGCCTGATGGCTTCCTATCCATAATACCAATATATTGGATGCAGTATAATATTTGGATCCTTTTTTTAAAATTCTTTAAAAGTGCATCATATCATCTGAAAAAATACAGTAATCGATGGCACTTAAAGATGGAAACTTCAGTTAAATATTGGTTAACTCTGTTACAGATATTGCCAGAGAACCTACTGTGGTGCAATGTTTACTAAGCATGTCTTGCTGACCAGTTAACTTTTTGTATTCGTTATTTCTTGACCGCTACAGAACAGACCCAAACCTAACAAGACAAAGACACAGAAACACCCAAATCCTACATTATAAGGGTTACCCCCTTTAAAATAAAAAACTTCTGTTTACCCCATCACACTCGGATTTTAAACCTGAAGAAGGCCGAAGAAAGGATCAGCTGAAACATTGAGTTAACACAAAAAAGTTCAATTGTCCAAAGAACCATTTGAATGGATATTTATTGTCACACCCCCAAACTTTTTTTTCATTAATATTTACATTTGACATCTCATTATTTGTCAAATTATCATTTTCATAATTGTTTGCTAATCTTGTTCTGAGTATTTTGCTTTTGATACAAAGATCAGCAAGTGCCAATGGCGTGGATTTGTTTAAGGTGGATCTTAACTTGCCAGTGAGTGACCCACACACTATGATCTCAGGACCATCCTCTGTGGCACATTGTCAAATTATGAGGTCTAGTTAATTATACATGTGATAAAACAAGTCACCATCTTGCAGTAACTTTAGTAAATACTGTATATGCCAGCTTATAAGTCGACCCCAAAGCTAAGGTGTTAATTCAAGTTTATTCCAATATTCGCCGGATAAGTTGACTCTCCAACATAAGGCAGCATTGTGTCCATCAGAGTGTCAAGTTTCTAAGGTCTAAAATATGATCCATTAGGGAAAATACTTGATGCTTAAAAGGTCGACTTATACAGCGGCATATACAGTATTAACCATGCAAGTATAGAAATGTAAATATTAACTAGATATGTGTATCATTTTTATTCAATGGCTTTAATTGGAAAACAATCCCATGTATTTAAATACAAAATAGTAAATAAGTAACTTATGTAATAGATATATTTTTTGGATTATTTTCAATAAAATTCAATGGAATATAACAAAGTGTCTTGGTGTCGATCATTGTGACCACAATGGTTACAATTGGCCTAAAGTGGAAATTATATTTCTTTGTCCTATGGAAAAGTCAAAAACCTTCATTTTTTTCAATAATTATTTAACATACAAAATATGATTTATGCACACATAAATGATACCTGTTTAACCAACACATCTGTTACCTCTTATATATATATAAGTATCCAGATTATAATAAGGTGAATATCATTAAATATAAGGTTATTTTTTATTAACAAACCTTTAATGATAGTCATTTTGCTTATATCTTTGCTGTTGATATGTAATGTAATCGGATTAATTTCTTTACCTTTTTTATTTTGCTAGGCCACCGAACCTTTCCTCGCTCAAACAACCGTCGAACTGAATTGTCCTGTGGCTCTGTGCAGACGTTACTCTCTCGGGGTAGTGAGGGTACTCTCAGCAGTACTCGCAGCACCAGCAGCAGCAGTAGTGGATTACCCCCTGATCCAGACTTAGATTCTCCAGAAGGCAGAATGTTAATGAAAAGGAACAGTGACATGGACAGTCCCAGTTTTGGATTTTCTGATGTGCATTATTCTAAATGTAAGTTCATAGTCATATTTATTGAATGCTACTGCTGTGTATGATATACTAGCAGGGATACCTGGCATTGCCCGTGGAAAACATGACTTCAAATTAGACAACACAGTGAAAAATAGGAATCTAATTTCCTCTTACCCAACACAACAAATGAAAAAAAAAGATTATTTACACAGAGATGTAAATGTGAACCCTCAATATGCACTGTTTACTGGCTGTTGTAGATTGATGGCCTTAATGAAGTAGTGAGCCAAGAAATAAAAAAAAAGTAAAATGAAGCTTATGAATAATTATTTACAAGTTTATCAAAGAAAATCACCTGAATTAGCACTGAGTCATGTGTCCGTACGGTTCACTACTGCACCATGTTGGCTTGACTATGAAATCAATTATATCGAATTATAGTCAATGAGAAAACAGAAGGTGTTGAGTGAACCTTCCGTTCACTATGAACAGAATTATGTAGAATTTTTGTCAATGAAAAAAGAGGAGTGTCAGACGGAACCTTCCTTCCCCTCTCAATGATTTAGGTAGAGTTGTTGTCATAGATAAAGTGGGAGACAGAGAAACGAAACATCCACTGACCTAAACTTACTGTTACTATCAGTGTTTCATTGCCTCAAAAAGCTAAATATGCCCCAAAATACCAAAACTTGTTTAAGAATTGATTCTATTCTAAGAAATATGCATGCCATTTGTGAGAGGAATGATAGGCGAAACTCCTGGTATAAAAAATAATTCTTTCTTATGTTTATAACCAAAGATTGGCTTGAAAATTACCTCTGGTGACCTGAATGACCTTGAATGTTAGCCTATGTGGGAAGTCGATTTTTATTGATTATCCATGCAGAATATTAAGTCGATATTCCTTGTAGTTTTCATGGAGAAGAGGCATGGACAAACATATAAACAGATGGCTCAAATATTAGTATAGATATATGTATATACACATACACACACTCCTACACATGGAGTTCTGATTAGTAAGCTAGACACACAGATCATGACTGCTATAGAGAGTTCAATTCTCACTAGTTGCCTTGTACTAATTATCCCACCTCGTTGGGCTATGCTGTGCAAACCTGCGGTTTAAACGGTTGGTCTGGTTATGCATACGCAGTACATCATCTTAAAAATTCATAGCGCATGCCTGAGGACCATTTCACACACCCAAACCCTCATTGCAGAAAAGTGTGGCCCCACAGAAAAGATACAAGGACTTCCTGAAAAGAAACCTCATCTCCTGCAACATCAGCCCCAGTCTGTGGACAACAGAAGCAGCTGACCAGAACGCATGGTGATACACGGTCTACCAAGCAACCTCCTGTGCTGAAGCAAACCACAAAGCAAAAATAGAACAACAAAGACAGCACAGGAGCAGTTAAATCTGAAAAAGTTTTTCCTTGCTTCAATTCTCTGATTTAAATTTCTTTTTTCAAATTTCAGCTCCACGAGCGCCAACTAACTGGAAAAAAGGTCGATTATTGGGTCCTGGTGCATTCGGAGAAGTGTATCTTTGTTATGATGAAGATACAGGGCGGGAACTTGCTGTGAAGCAAGTACAAATCTCTACAGAAACTGCTGAGGTATCCAAAGTTAGTAACTGGGTTCTTTCTTTTCTCTAACACTTCTTTTCTATTTTTCTTTTCTCTCAAACTTCTCTTTTCTCTAACACTTCTCTTTTCTTTTTCTTTTCTCTAACACTTCTCTTTTCTTTTTCTTTTCTCTAACACTTCTCTTTTCTTTTTCTTTTCTCTCCTCTCACACTTCTCTTTTCTTTTTTCTCACTCTTTTCTCTCACTCTTTTCTTTTCTCTAACACTTCTCTTTTTTTCTTTTTTTCTCTTAAAGCATTTCTTCCTTAGAATTAGAAGACCCATTTTAACAAATCTCTCTCTCCATCAATTGTTAAAGCGTTACAGAAATCATGTATTGTCATTATTCCATGAATTAATTAGACCAGTATCTTTTATCTTTTTTGATCATGACATTTTGATTAATGCATTCTTCCTGGTTTTGTCTGTAGTTTTGAAATTAAACATTGTCATTATTCTATGAATTTGCAGTGGCCTCAAATGAATCAATGTTTTAAAGCTAAAAATGATTTAACACTAAGCATTCCTGCTGTTCTATTAATATACTTGGCTAAATTTGAGCCAGAATTTGACAATATTTTGCACCCAACAATATCATAGTGCTCCTTGATTGATAGTACATGGAAGTTTATATGTTATAAGGAATAAGTAATTAAAAAGAAAACAGTTTCGACAGCCTTGTATGATCATTATTTCAATTTATATTGGCCTTGGCCTGCAAAACAAAACATTTCTAAACCAACCCGCCTCCCAAAAAGTTTCCCCCCCCTGATCTAGACTAATATCCACATCTTTGTTACTTTGATCACTATTTTAACTGGGGTACTCTCAAGCCTTCCTAGTATAGTCTACAGTTATGAGATGAAATGTGGTCATTATTCCATGAAATATTTGTACTGGTATCTTAAACTTTGTAGTTTTTTTGTATAATGATATGTATGACAATGCAATTACTATACAAATGAAGATCATAGTAAATAAAAAATGGTATTTAACTGATATTTTTATTATGGTTGTGGCCATTATTCATCAGGTACATGTAAAAATAACATGTTTTTGTCTTTTCAATAATAATTCAGAATGTCTACTGCATTCCTGGGATAAAAAAATATGTGTCCCAAATTTCAGCTCAATCCATTCAGTAGTTTTGCTGTCTATACAACCTAGACACAGACTGTCTTCTTCATTTAAATGATTATGCATTATTGCTGTTCAGGTTCCAGATATTATTCAAACTATTATCTTCATCTTTGTTGTTATTAACACAACATTTTGGCTGATACATTCTCTGGCCTTCCCCAAATATATTTTACCCTGTTTGTCTTTTGAAGTTGGTTTGTATTTTAGGCTTTTTTTTCTTTAAATTTTCAACTGAAATGTACTAGCCCTACTACTGCAAATTGGACTGGTTTGTTCCAGTTGGGAAAAAATATAGAAGGAAAAAAAAAGAAAAAGTACTAAGCAAATTCTAAAGACTAGATACAATGTACACCTGATACAATGTACACCTGAGGAAGGTCAAATATTATAATGACCGAAACGTGTTAATAAAACAAAGATGTAGGCAATAGCATAGATAATATATAGAATAAAGGAAATATTTCATCTCACAACTTCAGAAAATAGTAATTGATTGTTCAGAAAGTAATGTTGCGTTTTTGGAGATGGAATAAAAAAAAAACAGATCAAAGGTAACAAACATTAAATTTATTTATCAAGAGCATAATCCTTATTAGCAGTGACAAAAGCCCACTATGAAACTTTTTTTATTCCTTGTTGAAAGAATCTGGAATTCTGAACAAAACAAATTCTGATACTGCTGAATTGATCTCTTCTCTATTTTTTAAGGTTTTGGCACTAGGGAAGTGTTTCAGTGATCTGATTAAATGGAAATCTTAAGGTTTTAAGCTTATTGAGTGAGGGGGATGTGGTAAAACATCCCAACCTTACAATTTGATCTTCTCTTGAGTTTATTTTATTGAGTGTAAACTCTTCAAAATAACACAATCTTTGTTGCCCAGACCTGGAGATTTGGGTCATAAATCTCTCCTCTTCACATTCAAGTTATTGACAATAGGGATCTGCTGCAATTGTCTTGCCTTATTCTAAGAGCTTATAATAGATGAAACCTACTATATTCACTGACTTCTCACCAAAACTTTACAGAGCTAGAACTTTGCATTAGATGTTGGCACAAAAATAATTTTATTTTTCAGATTTAAAAAGGAAAATTTTTGAGAACAAATATTGCTCTAATTAATGCATAAATCTTTTTATTTCTGACTGCAGGAAGTTCGTGCCTTAGAGAATGAAATTCAACTTCTTCGTAATTTCCAACATGAAAGAATTGTTCAGTATTTTGGCTGTGTTCAAGGTACAGTGCTGTCTATCTTTATGCAGTACATGCCTGGAGTAAGTACTTTACAATATTGACTGTTTCTTTACCATATACAATAATAAACTTTTTCTGTTAGTCTGTATTTAAAAAAAAATTTTTTTACTTACTTTACTATTCATATCTAAGCACATTCATTATTTTTGTTATGTCCTGCAATAAACCATCTCAATACAAATAAGTCTCATTACCTCATCACCCCCAATTGCAAAATGCCTGGAATATGAAACTGTTAACAGAACAAACTTTAAACTGATCTTCTAAAAAGATTGAGGCATTTTAAACTTGAAATTGAGATTTAAAGTTGCTTTGTATGTTCGTCATTGTATCAGTAATAACAGATAATGCAGTGAAATTATCAGCTAGAAAATTAAATTATACAATCAAATTACTAAATCAGAATGATCAGTTCTCTCCTAATTAATCTTGTTTATTTTCATTATTGGCTAATTTCTTTCACCTTTGACAAAATGATTTTGTTAGGAAAAACTGGTGTATTTTTTTCCTACTGTTATCTTTTTATAAAAGACTATTCCAAACCTAAAGTTCCTTGAATTAGTAATATTTTTCATAAAACTTTCACAGGTAAACATACGCAGACAATTTATTGTTCATAAGAAATCACATGAAAGTAATAATTAAAGGTTATAATGATCACAAAAGCAATTAAAGCCTATGTATTATTTATGATTGACAGTAGAATATTTTGTATAGAATTTGTGAAAAGTACAAGGAATGTTTGATTCTTTTTTTTTTTCAGCAATTAAAGGTTTTAAAAATATACATATTAAATATCCAAAGAAGTAAATAGTTTTTTCTTCTAATCTGTGATTTAAAAAATTAAGATTGTTGTGAACCAGAACAAAAATTACCTATAAAAAATGCAAATTCATGCCAGAAATATGTATGTCATTTGTGTGTGTTTTGTCTTCTGGAAAATGACTTTGCAGTTTATTATAACAAAAAAGATGACTTTAGCTTCTTATTTAATGTGAGGTGTCAATAAAACAAAGATGACGTCTGACCTGGTTTTATGGATAAACTTTAAATATCTTCAGCTATTTTTTGAGAAAAAGAAAGTTAGCACTTTTTTTAAAAATTAATAATTGCATTTGCCCAAGAAAAAAAAAGATCTTCAATTGAAAATATTTTAGAATCCATGCATGATAATTGTTTCTATTTTTTCTTTCTAGGGTTCAGTAAGACAACAACTGCAGAATTATGGACCACTTAATTTACATTTGGCCCGCAAATATACTAGACAGGTTCTGGAAGGATTGGCTTATTTACATAAAAATGTTATTGTACACAGAGATATCAAATGTAAGTATATTAGTAAATTAAATTGTTTGAATAAATTTTATATTTGTAATTTAAATTAATTACAGCCTTTGAATAACTGAACCTTGATTTCCTGAAAAACTCTAGGACAGACTCCTTTTTGTGCATATGTACCAGCTAGAAATAAAGGTTTAAACCTGTCTTCTCATCATTTTGTGCCTTAGTCCTAAGCACCAGACAATACAACTGGGTGATGTGACCTGATGCAACTTATATACATCATCAATGTACTATATTTGGTATACACCATCACTTACACTTGGTATACATCATCACTTACACTTGGTATACACACATCATTGGTACTATTTTGTAATATTTTTAAACTCACCTTTTTTTTAATGAGAACTTTTGTTTTTATTCCATTTTAGGTGCTAATATTTTGCGAGATGTACAAGGAAATGTGAAGCTTGGTGATTTTGGAGCTTCGAAACGTCTGCAAACAATTTGCAGCCTATCTGGCCTGAAAACTGTGATTGGAACTCCTCATTGGATGGCACCAGAAGTTATCAATGGAGAAGGTTATTGTCGGAAAGCAGACATCTGGTACGTCTTGGTGTTTTAAATCATGTTACTTGAAAAATAAAAATTTGATTACCTGAATGCGGGGTATAATTTGCAAATAAATAATATTACTTTTTGACTTAAAGATATTTTTTTTATACTTTTACCAATTTTAGTATTTTTAAGCTCATAAAAAAATAAATATCAAAATACCACAATGACAAGCAGAAAATAACCCTAAAAATGGCTCCCTAACAACCTCCAAGCTATGATAGAGTGGTAGGACTTTGGAATAGATTACCGGAATATGTAGTGCTATCAACAGATGCAAATGATTTGAAGAAGAATTATGATGTTTATTACACCACTGAAAAGGTTTAAGGCCCTAGACATTGTGTAAATATGATTGTTATGTGTACTTGTATATATAAATTGTATACTTTTTTTTTCACACTAAAATAAAATGTTCTAAAAAGGTTATGCTGGGTTCATCATGACATCTTTTGGTCCAGTGGAGTTATTTGGCAATACCCGTCTCCTCTCCAAGTAATGTGAAATAGGTAGTAATGAGTCAGATGGTACCAGTAGTAGAGAAGAATCCCTAACCTGATTGTAAATTTTCTGTTTGGGCTGGTGAGGGGGAGATTAAATATTTTATTATATTTAAATAATTTTATTTTTACCACTTTTTATTAAATCTGACTAGTTTTTACCTTCATCCTAATTTTAGGTAAAAAACTAGTCAAATTGAATAAAAAGTGGTATGTTACAATACTTCATCCAACAATAATAA
Organism: Architeuthis dux; assembly: GCA_006491835.1. Lineage (NCBI taxonomy): Eukaryota > Metazoa > Mollusca > Cephalopoda > Oegopsida > Architeuthidae > Architeuthis > Architeuthis dux. The sequence continues at coordinate 5,259,046 of VCCN01000462.1, read as the reverse complement.
AGATTAACTTTTTTTTGTTTTATTTTCAGGAGTGTCGGTTGCACAATTGTTGAAATGTTGACATTGAAACCACCTTGGCCAGACCATGAAACAATGGCGGCTATCTATAAGATAGCCACCTCTGAACATCCTAAGTACGAACTGCCCCCTAATGTCACAGAAATTGCCAGAGACTGTATTCGGAGCTGTTTCCGAAGAAACTCGCGAGAGCGACCCACAGCTGAGGACTTGTTACGCCATAGATTTATAAATGAAAATACATAAGTCAGATACACTTTGTCAGTGTCCTTATACACATGCAAATAAGTCTTTCATCAGTTCTTGGGTCTCGGTGAGAAAAAATGATTGGATATGTTGCGTGAAATAATTTCTACAGCGTTCTTAACATCTTCTGCTCCAATTTTGCCCCTATCCCCCACCACCACCACCAATGACACCCTTCGGCGACTCTGGCTGCCTGGTTGTTTATCTTCTATGAAAAACGCAACAAGGGACATGCAAGAATTCACACAGCCACAACCATTAAGCAAAAATGGCAGAAGAGGTTGTTTTATTATTTTCGCTTCTATCATTTCATTCGAAGAAAAGGGAAAGAAAAAAAAGACTGAACGTGGCATTGGTGAATGAGTTGCCCAAAGATATGAGAGAAACAAACAAAATCAACCTCAGCCCTCTTTTCTTTCCTAGCAGCTGAATCAAATCCATCTGGAAGGTGCTAAACAAAATTTTTGAGGTTCTCTCAAGGAGACCTCACCACCGTTTGTGTGGCCTCAAACTTAAAGGCTCGGTAAATATGTGCGAAAAGATAAACGAACAATATGTAAAGGAAGACCAGTTAGACTTGAATTCTCTCTTTCCTCTTATCTCCCCTTCTGCCTACCTGATTCCTCAGCAAAAGCTAGATGAGGGAGTCGAATAAGCAAACAGGGAATGGAACCACAACCGGGGACCATCTTTCCTCTGCTTTCTCATCTGCTTTTTGTTTCTATAGCTGCTGGCAGCACTCAAAGAACAGTATGACCATCAGCACCAAGGGATGATGATGATGATAGGAGTGACTGAGACCCACAGCAACTCTTACTCTTCTCTGTTGAGGTGCCAGGAATATGCAGTTACACTTTACTCCTTTGGCTGTGTACCGACTGAAGTGATCGTTCTTGTTACAAGGGGACCTAACTGCGTTTTGCCTGAATGTTTTTAACCGCTGGCCTCTTTTATCTCTCTCTGCCTTTTTCCTTATTTGTCAACTGAGAACTAAGTTCCTCTCTCTCTGTCTCTCTCTCTGTCTCTCTTTGTCAGTCTGTCTGTCTCTCTCTCTCTCTTTCTCTCTCTCAAACACTGACCACCTACAAACGATTTTGTTAAATATTTTTTAGTATTAAGACCTGTGGTCTTTGCAAATTTGAATGCCAAACAAAATGAATTTAAACTTTGAACCCACCTCTTTAAAAAAAAATATTTTTAATTATAAATAAATAAAAAATTTAAAAAAATGTTAAACTGGAGAGATGAACAAAAAAAATAGAGGGAAGAAGGTGAGAGAAGAATGATCTGCATTTACACTTGAATTATTATTGAACAAATAATTTAAAACAAACTTTATATAAAAATATCCCCAACCCTTGAAAAAAAAAAAAAAAAAAAAGATCCATTGTAGTTTCAAAGTGTGTGACAAATTGAAAAAGCTTGAGACACTTGAAAAGGAGATAAAAATGCTGAAGGTACATTATGTGAGAAAGTGTTTGTATGAGTGCATTAAATTTTCCTGAATGTGAGTTTGTGTATTTACCATTGGCTATGTGAGGATATCTATAAGCAAGTGAGTGAACTGTTTTGTTCTGTTTTTTATTTTTTTTATCTCTATATGTGTGTGTGTGTGTGTGTGTCATCATAAACTAAGAATGAGGTTCACTCATACAATCTATGTTTTGAGGGTGGGTGTAATTATACAAAGTAATTATTCAAAGTTTGTTTTGAGGGCCGAGAATACAATCAGTCCTTCTTGACCTGATTGCAAAGGTTTATTTCCCTCTTCCAAAAGGTTTTACACTTGGAAGTGAGGCCATTACAAAGATAGTCTTCTGTTGGTGAAATCCTGGGGTCAACCATATTTTTAATGTGATAAGGAGAACAAAAAATGCTGATCATAATATTGAATTATTATAACAATGAATAATTTGATGAGTTTGTTGGTAATTAGAAATTCTGAGCAGATGAGGGGTTGGGAATGAAATATAGGGGATGTCTGGGTCTGTTGTGTTTTTTTTATGATGGCAATTACTCTTTCTGTTGTTTCTTTTTCTGCTTCCAACCTCTCAGTGTGTTGGGGTGTCACTCATTGCTGCTATACTTGTGCCACTACTCTTTGCTTGGATACTAACCCAAACCCTGGACTACCATTACTGCCTATCTTGACATCTTCACCAGGAAAAAGCAAAACTAGATTTTGATAGAGTACAAACACATTTATAGGCAGTTGAAGTTTAGAAGGGTTCAATTGAATGAGAAAAAAAGGTTTCTATTTGGCTTTAATTAACTAATCCATCCAATTTCTTGGAGCTTTGCTCTTCTGTTGATGCGATCCTTGATGCAATACTTCTCTTCCCATATTTCCGCCCTCCAATTATTTTCTTTTTTTTCCCCCTTCTGGCCTGCCTGTCATTATCTTTTATCTTCTTCCTCTTGTCACCCAAGTTTTCCTCAGATTCCATGTCAGTAGAACATTCCTTTTTTTTTTTTCTCCTTCCCCAGTTAGACATTTCTTTAATCATTCACCTGACAACCCCAGACTGTTTTATCTCTTAAACATAACTGCTAAAAAAAAATGACAAATTTCAATGCAAAACTGTAATTAAAAAAACTGCTGGAACAGTTAAGATTTTAAAAACTATTTTGTATATAGGATAATGTATTGAATACAATGGATAATAATCTAATAGTCAGCTATGGTCTTCTTCAACATTGTCTCATACAGCAAAAAGTGTGTGCGTGTGTGTGTGTGTGTGTATATATATATATGTCAATATGCATATATATATATCTGAATATATAAATGTACAAAAATATAATAAAAAAGAAGATTTTTAAAGTCTACAGGGGACATTTGTACTGGCCAACTGGTTGAATTAACAAAAATCAAACAATACACATGTAACATTTCTCACTTGTGTATATTTAATATCTATCCTAAGCTCTGATGGTTACTGAAGAATTATTTTTCCTGTTGGGTCTTTATTTATTGTTTTGATGACTGATTTGCTTTGCCCTGTTGCTAAGGAAGCTGACCAAAACTGGAGCCCACATCTTCCACCCACCTCTTTTGCCATTCTTACAACTTGAAGACAAGCCTGAAAAATGAATTACCCTGGTAATTATCAGAGCTTATAAATGAACAATACCAATATATACATATGAAATAAAGTGGATGAAATGTGAATTTATGATTCTAATGTCCTATTTTTATTTTTGTTGTTTGTTTTACTTTTGGAAAAAAGTATGTTTTATTTTGAAGATATCTTTCAACTTTTGAGAAGAATTTTGATTTTTTTTTTTTTTTAAACTTTTGGAAGTAATGTAGTTTTCTTACAACTTTTTGTTTTTTTCCCTCATGTTTGTTTTCTCTTTTGAAACAAAAAAAGTAGCCTAATCGTTTCATTTATTTTGTTTGTGTCTATCTATTTGAGGTATATATATAT
>VCCN01000462.1:5245193-5255251 GCA_006491835.1 Architeuthis dux | reverse complement strand
TTATTTGCTGCTGCTGAAAAATAAGGTTTTTCTGCACAGAATTTCTGATTGGCCAAAGTGACATTTTATCTGGATCCACCTTATTTGTATCAAAAGAAAAAAGCAAAGAAAACACCTATGGGGAGTAAAACATTATTATCCATGTCTTGAGTAGTGGGAAATACAACTACAAAACCTCTGATTACTAAGTGGAAGAGATTTGTTACCCTAAAGAAAGGAAAATCATCCTAATAAGGATGCCACCAAATAATTGTGTTAATGTCAGCAAAAAACATGAGATTTTCTATAAGCTAGTATTTTAATGTTTGTTTCAGAAGGATTTGAAAGTAGCTGGGGATATCAATAATTGCTTAAAACTGTGCAGGTATAAATCCAATTTCAGGAATGAAATAAAACCTGCAGTTTAATGGTTTCAAAATAATTGCAGATTTATTTTTACTTGTGATTCATCCAAATTCTGTTGCTTGCTACCTAAGGGAGATAACTCCAATATTTTATCTGACATAATTTGTGAAAAAGATTTTTTTGATTAAAGTGAAAAGCAAATGTCTTGTATGAAGAATTTTCCCTTTAATGCAAAAGCTGAAAAAGGTATATGGAATAATCATATATATGTTACAACCAGAAAATTTGTAAAAGATTAATTATTTTAGATTTGAAAATTATTAATTAATAAGAAGAAAAAAACTAATTTAAATCCCAAAAATAAAGAATCAGAAAAATAAATTGAATGTAGTAAACCTGATACCATGCTTAATTGAGGTGTAAAACCTGAACAACCAGAATAAATGCTTTCACTATTAATCATGGTGAAGTAAGTCAACATGTTTATTAACAGGGAAAAAATCAAAACTGAAAAAGGAAAGAATACATGAAATTATATTATAAATGTCTACACAAAGCAATGTATCAAATATACACATACACAAGACAATATAGTAAAGTCATACAACTTCCAGGAATTGCTTGGAACTTAAATTATAAGGTTCATGGGTTAAGACTACATGGTATGGCAGGGCATGTAGTCTTAACCCATTAGGAAATGCCTTTTGCTCTCACTTCTTAATATAGGCAATGACATATCACTTATTTCCTGTAACATCAAGGGTTTTATATAGATAGAAGTGGCATTAGTGGCCATAACCAGAATTCAGTAGCTAGGAATCAGGCTGGTTCACTAAGGTGTTGGGTGGGGGGGGGGGTGACTCCTGTAAGAGAACAGATACTATGTGGCAAAACATTTTCACATCTATTTTTTGTTTTGATATCATATCAAAGCCAAAAAGAGGAGAAATAAAAATCACCTGGAATTGTGTTTCAATGTTTAATGAATTAAGAAATTAGCTGAAAACCTGCCCTATGGGCGTTTTTTTCCCCCCAGCTAATTCCTGTGGAAGGCCTAAATGGGGCTTCTGGCCCCAATAATAGATGGATTTGAATTATATATTTATTGAATCATATCTTATTTGAAAATCATCACCATCATGAACTCTTTAATCATATTTAAATATCTGGGAGGATTTCACAAAAGATAGGCAAATTATAAGGAGATAGATTGAAATCAAATTATTATCGGTGTGAGTGCATATGAAGACCCCACAATATAGGGAGGGGGTCAAAAACTAACTTACTAAAACCATGCCTGGAGGTCCCATTAGTACATACAGAAACTTTTATGGGGATATGTGTGGTTCCTGAGTTACATACAGACAAATGGACAAACATTTAGTGAATTATAGCAGGGTGGGGATTATTCCTGGAAGATGCTGGTTCATTTTCAAAGTCAGAAATAAATTCTACCAACCACAAAAGCTTCTACAATGTGCCATTTTACAAATATAAAGGTTAATTTTAATACAGATTTTAGTTGTTATTTCATCATTTTTCTGAATAATATTTAAAAGAGAATGAGAAGGCTATGAAGACTTTTTATACATTAGTTATATTTATACATTTACATAAGCTGGGGTAGTTGTGTATTTCCAACCGGTGTCATTAATTAATATCCAAACCCTGGTAAAAGCCAGGATATTAATGTTAATTTTTCAAATAGTTCTTCCACCCCTCTTGGTGCAACAAAATCTTCTTATTGCATTATTTGGCCCTGCACCAGACTAAGCTTAGCTTAGTAAATATCTATATTTGTATATTTAAAAAGAGCTGTTATTGTTGTCTGAAGTTCTTTCAACTTCCTCAGAAACATATTCCATTCAATAAATCCTTCCCAGTATTGTTTTCACCCCCTTCACTCAGAACAGCACAGTTCACTGAGCTGAGTATTAAAATCTCTTGCTCACACAAAGAAAATAACAAGAATCTGTCAGCAAGTGCACTGATAGTTGGGAGCTATGGATATGCTTTTGAAAAAAAAGAAAAAGGTTTTACCCATATCAATTCTAGCAGGAATATTATGAAATAAATTGCTAGAGCAGTTCCAAACCACTTCAGAGTTCAAAGATTGAACTCCTTGTTGTTTATGTTGTTAACACGACGTTTCGGTCAATCCATTCTACGGCCTTCTTCGGGAATGTAATTGTGGTAAACAGAAATGTTTCTCCCCAATGGTAGCAACGCTCATAACGTAGGATTCAGGTGTTTTCCTACGTTATGAGCTTTGCTACCATTGGAGGGAAATAATTTTGTTTACCACCATTACATTCGGATAGTACACCTGTAGAATGTTTCAACCGAAACGTCGTGTTAATAGCATAAACAACAAGGAGTTCAATCGTCCGAAAAACTCTTTCAATGTTAATGACCTTTCTCAAAAGTATAAACACTTCAGAGTTATTTCCCCTTACCAGCAGCAGGTACGTTATAAAATAAATTGTTCGAGCAGTTCCAATCCCAACTGCAGAGTTATTTCCCCTTATACATACAATATGAGCCTATAAACCTATGAGAAATCTAAAATTATTCAACTATTATTTTAGAATGCATCGTTTTGTGAGAATAAATTTGAAAGACAAACGTCTAACTGCATTAAAAGTCATTTTGAAATTCACGAAAATAAATAAGAATAAATTAAGTGGTGTTTAAAGTTCTGACACTGACACAAAGTATTATTTCTGTGGATCATTGGAAATAAGCAAACCATCTCTATGAAAATGTATAAATCATCAACTATTTATGATATTTAATGCATCAGCATTTTTTTTTAAAAAGTTTATTTCTCTTTATAGTTTTTAAAAAAGCAAATATAAGTGAAGGATCGCGAGAAACACCATAGAAGTTTTATTCAAGACACTAAGAAAGCATACTGTACATTAAAACATTGCTATTTGTTAAAAATAATAACAAACTATTTAAAAACTATTCATCAGATGCCACCAGCTGAAACATGTTTAAAGAAGATGAAGATACCAGTCTGCATCATCTATGGATTAATGAAAGGAATTAATTTTTTTCCCAATAATTGATAAATGAACTTCTAATGTATTTTTAAAAAAAATAACAATTGAGAACCACCCTATTATTCTGTTTGTCACAGCATACAATGTTACATGCTGATGGGTTGAAAGATTGACCAATCAAGAGAGAAAATTTTTGAATGTGGAAATTTGAATGAAACAGATGTCAAGTTTTGTGAGACGGTCTTGTCTTCATTTGTTTCTTCATATTTATAAGTTTGTAAAAAATCTGGGTTAAGATTCGGTTTAGCAAACCAGAGTAATGCTTTTTATGAAAATGTATTACTTATTTTTTTACTATAAATAAAATAAACAAAAATATTACTTATTTTATTAAGAATATTATTTCATTACTATAAACTGCAGTTAGGTAGTTTAATATTAGAGCAGAAAGAAAGAGAGAAAAGGAAGTTAGATAGTTTACTGAGGGGATTGGAAGAGAGAGGGGAGAGGAGAAAGTTCAATAAGAGGGTAGGAAGAGAGGGGAGAAAAGAAAGTGTAATAAGAGGATATGAAGAGAGAGAGACGAGAAAGAAAGGTTGTTTACTGAGAGGGTAGGAACATTTTTGCATATGAAATTAATTCATGTTTGTATAACATTTAGATAAAATCATCGACAGACAATGAAGATTATAAGGGAAAGAATGAGAAGATACAGGCATAGGGTGAGAGAAGAGCAGAGGCGTGAGATAATGGATAATCTTAGCTGACAATACCCATGAAATTTCCACAGGTCCAGCTAGTATTTTCAAATCATTTACCAATTTATTTAAATAGGAGAGAAGAGTAGATAATACAGGTTTTCTTCTGTTAATTTCTGTTGCTCAAACAAACACATTTTAGTGCTTTGAATTTGTTCACGTGGCAAACAGTAAAGATCAGGATATTTGCCACTATTTCTTTTGTTTACTACCAAGGCAAAAAAGAGACCCGCCTCTCTTTCTATACAAATATTGTGCACTTGAAGATGACTGTAGAATTTATTGTTGGAAACATTGTGGTAACAACAAAAGAAATGTGTTCAGTAGTCCACACAAATCTTGGTTGGAATGATTTAAGTATGTTTTCTGAATTTTCATTGTAAAACTTCAAAATAGAATGTTAATTCACAAACTCTCCAGTTGTCTTCAGGTAACAAGCAAGATGTGAGATGGCAAGTTCTTTCATGCACTGGAAAAATGCTGTCTGTCTTCCAGCATGGTCTGACTTGAGGATGCTTTTTTAAGTTATTTGTGTAGGGTTTGAGATGATGGAGATAAGTAAGATGTGGCTAGATTGTATTAGGAAAGTATGCATAGTAAAAAATGGGAATTCAACTTCATGGAAAACACTTTAAAATATATCAAAATGTGGCCTTCATTGAACTTGAAAGGAACAAATCAAAGAGTGGCCACACACACATACAGTACACAAATGTTGATTAATGTAAAAGTTTGCACAAAGTCAAAGTTCAGGCACTTTTCAAGATTTTTTAACTTAATTGCTAATTTAATTTACTGTTTTAAACCCTTTATACACCTGGTACAAGATATGATTTTAAACATTTTTAGACCAAAAACAATAATAAACCTAACCTCTAATCCTAATTCATTGTGTTTTCTGTCCATTGCACTTTCTTGACCTTGGCCAAAGAAGATTTTGTTTAGTGTAGGATTCCTCAAAACATCACATTAACATGCTAAACCAATACACTGATTAAATAATTGAGGAATCATCAAAACCTTGAAAATCGCTAATTGTTTAGCCGAAAGTGCTTGGTACAACACTTTTGGACAAACACTACATTCCATGGATCCAAACACACGTTCTCTTGTACAGAAACAAGAAAGAATTTAATAAAAAATTAACAAGATGTTCCTTGTCCGTCGTATTTAACCAGACATGCATAAATGAAGGATTGCTGCCCAAATATACATTATTCAAATATATGGTTGTAGACAGTACAGAAATAGCTGTAAGGAAAAGGTTGCAAAAACAAGATTGAGGAAAAATGCACAATAAGAAAGATAGATATCTAAGCTCGAACAAGAAAGAAATGTAAGTGCCATTAATTAGTTTTTTGTGTTTTCTTATGGGAAGCTTGGCACTGAATCAAAAGGATCTTATTATAAATGGGAGAGAGAGAGAGACCATGTGACTTGTAGTGCTGCATTAATAGCTACTTCTGCTTTGGTAGAGAGTGAATTTGGTAAGGCCTGGTTTGATACACCATAGCATATTACCAAAAGAATAATTCAGTGCAGAATTGAAGGACAAATGAATAGGTTTTCAAGGCAAGAAACACTTTTTCTGAGGAGGAAAAATCAACTCTAATTCATGGGTGATGGATAACCAGATGATTTGCTGATGCAGCAAAAAGCTGCTAGTGGCTTTCTTTTAGAGAGAGAAAGCCTAGATGATTACCATCACCACATTTAAATATTTTGGGAGCCAACAGATTTTCTGCAAGACTGACCATAGTAATTTGGGGGTGCTACACATGTGTGTGTGCTCATGTGTGAAAAATGGCAGAACAGACTTTTTCTAATTCATACCAGACTTTGAAATACTGTCTATAATTTTGAGATGGGTTATTAACATTCAAAGAGTTTTTCAGACAGAGCTCCTTCTTGCTTGTTTTTTTTGTTCACACAATGTTTCAGCCAATCCATTCTACAGCTTTCAGTTAGTACACCTGAAGAAGGTTGTAGAATGGATCTGCCAAAATGTAGTGTTAACAACAAGAAGACACTCAACTGTCCAAAAGAGACATTAAAATATTGAATTTCTGTTTAAAATAAGTATACCATGTGCCAGGTGTATAAAAGAACTGGAACACTAAATTCAATAATTTTGATTTAAAGTAAGTTTTATTTGCTGCGTGATTTTTTTTTATATTTTAAAAACGATTTTTCCCAAGTGAAGTTAACAAATATTTATGACTGACTAGAATATTTCATCATTAACTTCTTGGTCACACAGGCAAAAAGTGATTCTTAATTTTTTCACCAGATCGAGGGGAAAAAAGTTAGCAAAAATATTTTAGCAGGTTCAGGTTGTGACATTTTCAATATTATTACACAACTTTTGACAAAGAGCTGCATTCACTATTTGTTGAAAATTGAGCATTATACAAAAATTGCTATATTTTGTTATTATTTATTTACTAAGCTTAGTTCGGTTCGGGAGGAAATTTAGGATAAGAAGATTATGCTGCGTCAATCTTCCAAGTGGGCTGGGTCTGTTTGCCTCGAAAACCAGCATTCGAAATTCTGGCACAACTTAGCGATGATGGTAACGTAGCATGCACGAGTAGTGTGACAATTTCACACTCGCGCACACTCGATGTTAAAAATAAAAATAATAAATAAATAAAAAGAAATCGTCGCTTCATAAATTTTCGACAGATCACATATCTCGTGACGTTCAATCTGGACCACCTTCGCTAAGTTCTATCGAAATTCTGTTTTTTTAAGTGTGGGTCATCTAGTGGGGATCGAACTCACTATCTGCGAGACCAACTAATCATTGCTCTACGACGAAGCGCTCTATTAAGCTTAGCAATCCAACTCACTCATGATCTGCGATACGAGCTTGCTAACTATTGCTCCACGGCGAGGTGCACGATGTAATATTTTTAGTCATAATGAGACAAAACGTAATATCATATAGTGGAACTAAAATAAGAAGGTTAATTATTTTGAGTTGTCACCGTACGAAACTGTGTCTCTTGATTTTGGTTCCGCTTTACAAGAATCTGAAGTTTTATTCCATGTCGAGTGAACAACAATTGAATCTTTGCATGTGTTGGATCCGGCGATTTATTCAACCGGTAGGAAAAGGATTTATCTACTTTTATTTATGTGTATAACTAGGAGGCCAAAGATGATTTTGTTTTAATTTTCGATTTGTGAGATCGTAAAAAGTCAAACTTCAACCAAAAATGGGAATTTTGTTTCAGTTTGCCTTGGTTCATCGAAGTAGTTGCACTTAAAAGTTGAGACATTTTTTTAACTACTTCTTTTTTTTTTAACGGGCAAACTGAATTTGGTGAGTCTACAGTTTTTACGTTAACTTTATAAAAAGCCAAGCCAATTAGTAATAAATTTGATTTATTCTCGTTAAGGTTTTTTATTTTACGACAACAAATTTAGACATTTTGCATCTTTCTTTAGAGAAGTTATGTCTGAAGAGTTCGTTTAAATCCTATTTTAATACAAAATATTTAGTTGTAATAGTGGCAATTTATAGCTCCCTGCCCTGTTTGGTGGTTATGCGACATTTGTTTTTGTTTTCTGCAGGATACATATTTTAAATTTTTATCTGTTAAAAAAAAACACTTATTAAATTGATAATATTGATTCGTAAAAATATATGGACGTTGTTTTTAAAACTCTAGTTTTATCTTAGGGCGATTTTATTGCTAATTAATTGTTGTCTTAATTAAACTTCAACTTGATTTACCCTTGCTTTCACTCTGTTTGGGGTTTGTTTTTGTTTTGTTTTTTTAATTAAAATATTGACTGAAAAGCTGAGACGAGTCACTTTGACTTATTCCATGACTACGCCGTGATAAAAACCAACACTAACAGACATCAGCAGAATATAATTTCGAACAACTAATTACACAATGCTTCTTTCGTATTTATATCCTCATTTTTGTTGTTTTTATCACAATGTTTCGGCCAATGCGGGCCACAAAATGAAAATGAAGTCCCAAAGTCCGAAAGAATTATTCATTGTGTTTAGTTTGTGTAACAATGACTTGACTTGAAAATTTCAGACATCGTAGAATAATGCTTCCGTTTATTTGAATAATCTGACTTTCAGTCAACAATTCGTCTGTATTAATTGTCACGGAGCTGTTTATTTTTGGGTATGGCTATAGACATAATCTTGAGACAGAAAAATAGATGGGGTGGGGTGCATTATTTTTTACAGGAGGCGAAAACATTTTGAGAAAAAACCAAAGTGTTTCGTAATTTTTAAAAAATCAGCTGAATTATGGTGCAGGAAAATAAAAGTAAAATTATGTTTTATTAATTAACACAATCACAATAACATCGTACCAAGATTTTTTGGCCCGAAAATGATGTCTCTAGTTTTGACACTCGCAGCTGACTCTTTATTGTTGTGTGTATTTGTTTGCAAACCCACAATCACGAATTTTTAATAAACAAACTTTGCCTTTCTTGATGTTCAGATTGTAGATTTGAATAATTTTATCACTTCATGTAATTTGTTCATCATCGTTGGACATATTTTGGGGTACTTTTTGGGTTTTACTTTTACAATTGATTGTTCCAGTGTTAAGAACAATTCTGGGTAAGTGTTTACACACGTGATCAACAATAAACTAAACATAATCTACTTGAAAATTATCGACATGCATATAGTCCGGGGGGCCAGCAGGGGTTACCCCCGATTCTATATTTGGGTACCAAAATGTTCCTTAGGATGACCCCAAGAAAAAAGTTGGGAAGAACTACCTCATTTGCATAAAACAAAATGGCCGCTATCACACACCAAAAAGATAAATCATGGTTTTCCGACATGAGGAGTCAATAAATACACTTTCTCTTACAATAAAAGTAATTTTTGAGTTTTTAGATATTCCTGTATTTTACAAGGATATATCAAATGTGTTCTTTATAGGCCAAGGTCTATCGATTTTGGATTGAATTCATGATGAAGATATATACACACATATATCATTGGGAAGCGAATTCCATCAGCTTTCCAACAGTGTACACAATTTGTATCTGTTGGGCATGAAAAGTTACAGCGGAAAACGTGAAGCTATGTATTCAGCATTTTACGAGAAAACTGCAAGTACACTATCCAATGTCTATCGATTGTGGAATTAATTATTAAAGGAGGTATATATATATATATATCGTTGGAAAGAGAATTTCATCAACTTTCCAAGGGTGTATGTACACAATTTGTAGCTGTTGGGCATGAAAAACTACAGCCGAAAACGTGCAGCTAGGTATTCAATATTTTACAAGGGAATTTCAAGTATATGTGTACTTTATAGGCCAAAATCTATGGATTGTGGAATTAAGTTTTGAGGGAGGTATGTACATATATATATCGTTGGAAAGAGAATTCCATCAGCGTTTCAACGGTGTATGTACACAATTGGTATCTGTTTAGCCTAAAATGTCAGTCGAAAACGTGATGCAAAGTATGTAGCATTGTTTCAAGCACACAGCTCAAATTCTACTTGTTGAGGAGTTGCTATATGAATATACATATCGACAGAAAGAGAATTCCATCAACTTTCCAACAGTGTACCTTGTTAATTTGTATCGCTTGAGAGTGAAAACTTACAGCCGAAAACGTGAAGCTAGGTAATCAGCTTTTTACAAGGAAATGTCAAGTACACAGTACAAAGTCTATGGATTGTGGAATTAATTCATTGATGGAGATATATACATATATATTGTTGAAAAGTGAATCGTCCACTTTCCAGAAGCTGATAAAAGGACATACCTGAGCGTTGGGTGTGATTTCCCACGGTGGGGTCTCCAAAGACTTTAGTAATTCACCTACTGCATTTCTACAAACTTCAGCTATGTCACTGCATTTAATAATTTCCGCTAATGGGCTTTTGAAACATCTGCAAACAGACCCCTTATGTTGTGGACCCTAGTGGGTCCGCAG
>VCCN01000462.1:5213298-5227329 GCA_006491835.1 Architeuthis dux | reverse complement strand
GAGTAAACCTCCAGCCTGAGCAGTGAAGTGCGACTTGCCCAGAGTCGAACCCAAGGGTTACATCCTATGGGTCACTGGAGTGTCGTGGATGGGAGCATAGGTCGTAGGTTTGACAGGAGTGTCCCTCTCCTGACAGATGCCCAAGCTTGTGGGGATGTTCCGACAGTAAGGCTGAACTGTGGTTAGACAGAATGTGAACATTGCGTAGTTGGTAGAAGCCTGAGCGGGACAGCTTTGATCACAGATTTTCATGATAGTGCGGCTTTATTTATTTATTTTAGGTGGATACAAGAACAAGCTCTATTCCAGCTGGTATACAAATTATCAAAACAATATGTCACCAGGGTGTGTCAATGCAGTTGCTGGGAAAACCCAGTTAATGTGTGAACAAATGGAGAGACACAAATAATTGAGGAAGAAATGAGAATATCCATTCCTTAAATAAGGATTTCCAGGAAATGATAAAACTTTCTGCGGGAGATTCTAGATAGATGATCTGGTAACTTTGGTCACATAGCTGAAGTTTTCATATTAACCATTAACATAAACACCTTGAACTTAAATGTGTACTGTTGTAAATTTTCTGAAGTGTTAAATGTAGTTCAGATTTATACTAGCCAAATAGGGCTACAATGGAATCCATGCTTGTTTTTATGAACTGGCAGTCGAATTTTTAAGGGTACAAATTTTATTTTTATCTGTCCTGGATATAAAAAGGCTTCTTTTTTTTTTTTTCCATTGTATTCAGAGCTCATTGTCTTGTTAATGAAGTTAAAAGCCAGTGCAACTATCTCTCCTATGTACATATGTATGCAGAGAGAGAGAGAATATATACACATATATAGGACATATACATGATATGTATCAAGTGTATATACATGTGTGTGTACATACACTTGTATGCATGAATACATATGTATTTACACATATGTACATGCATGTATACCTTAGAGAGTGTGCACAAGACCTGCATATATATATATATAAGACACATATATGCGTGTGTGTATATATATTATACAGGGTGTCCCATATATAATTCTTTTTTTTTTCAGTTGAAAGGGAAATAATGTAAGTATAAACTATCCCTGAGTTATTTCCCTTCGCTCTTATTCACATGAATTCTGCTCCATTCGATAAACAATTATTTTGCCATAAAAATCTAGCTAAATACAAAGTTACTTCCCTTTAAACTGGAAAAAAGGGACTTATGGGACACCCTGATATATTTATATACACTGGTAAGCCAAAACAATGACCAGCGACATGTTGCAAGAACAACTGCACATGTTAGGGCCAGAGGTATATGAGTATGTAAGCCGGCATCAAGTACTTCAATTTGATGTGTAGAATCCCATAGTTTTGGGTAAGAAGAAATATTTGAGTGACTTTGAGAAAGGCCAAATTATTATGGTGAAAAGACTACGTTAGAGCGTTTCAAAAACAGCACAGCTTGTGGGGTGCTCACATTCAGTTGTGATGAGTACCTATCGACAGTGGTCTTAGGAGGGAAAAATTATCAACTGCCAACAAGTCATTGGGTGGCCAAGACTTATCAATGTGAGAAGTGAAAAGAGGCTTTCGAGCCAACAGAAGGACTACTGTAACACAAATTGCAGATAGCTTTAATCCAGGTGAAGGAAGGAATGTGTCACAAGACACAGTACATCGATCCTTGTTGCAGCGTATAGGGCTGTGTAGCCGCAGGTCATTCAGAGTACCTATGCAAAGTAATGTCCATCACCAAAAGCATCTATGGGCACGCAAGCATCAGAACTGCACCTTTTGTATCAATGGAAGAAAGTCACCTGGTCCAATGAGTCTTGTTTTCTCCTGAATAAGATGGATGCCAGTGTACATGTGCATCATTACCCTAGGGAAATGATGGCACTAGGATGCACTGTGAACAAATAACAAGCCAGTGAAGGCAGTGTGATGGTTTGAGCAATGTTCTGCTGGGAAACACTGGGTCCTATCATTGATAAGGAAGGTACTTTATCGCGTACGACCTACCACAACATCATTGAAGACCAGGTACACCCCTTCATGGCAACAGTCTTCTATGATGACAGTGGCATCTTTTATCACGACATGGTACCCTGCCATACTGTACAAATTGTATAGAAATGGTTTCAGGATCATCAAGAAGACTTCACTGTGTTGTCTGGAGTAGCAAACTCCCCAGATCGCAATCCCATTAAGCACTTATGGGATGTGTTGAACCAACAAGTTCACTTTGCAGAACCTCCACCGCGTAACTTGCAGCAGTTAAAGAACCTGCTGTTAATATCTTGGCACCAGTTGACCAATTTTCCCGTCATGGAAAAGTTAAATGTCCTGGAAAATTATTTTAACATTCTCCTATTTTCCAGTTATACTTTTTATTCCCTTCTGGGTCTGGGTTTGTCAAATATGTTTTTCATTTATTTTTATTCGATGAAATATTATAAATCATTGTTCATTTCATGACTACTTTTTACCTACAGCTTAATTTTTTAGTTGCTTTTTTATTCTTTTAACCGGCCTGAATAAGAATTACGATAAAAAGCTTCTCTTCCACAGATTTATTTACTTTTTTGCACCCATTTAAAGATTTCAATGAAGTATTATAAATCATTATTAATTTTTATGACTACTTTTATCTTCATTTTAAATTTTTTAGTTGCTTTTTTAATTTGTATAAAAGTTATGATAAAACTTGCCCACCACGGATTTATTTACTTTTTCCGTACCCATTTAAAACATTCAAAAATCTACTCAGCGTAATGTTTTTATGAACAGTTTTTTTTTTAAACTAACGTACAATTTCTATTTATGTCTTCCATGCATAAAAACATTACCTTTTAAGTATATTTTGAAAGCTTTAAATGTGTGCAAAAAAAGTAAATAAATCTGTGGCAGGGAAGCTTTTTTTTTTTTACCGTAATTTTTATTCAGACTGGTTAAAAGAATAAAAAAGCAACTGAAAAATTAAGCTGTATGTAAAAAGTAGTCATACTAATTTATAATACTTCATTGAATAAAAATAAATGAAAAATATCTTTATTTGACAAACTCAATTATGTTTCTTACACCAGTAGGGAATAAAAAGTATGACCCCCCCCTACACACACACCTATTTTCCTTTAGCTGAAAAGGAACTACTAAGCCAGAGGTCCCTCAACCCTGCGCCATGGTGCCGCCGACCCTTTTGCGTGCCCACCACAGACTGGCTATCATTACTTTTTTAAAAAATTACCATTAATATTTTTTTTATTTTTTAATTATATATTTGAACTCTTTGGGCGCACGACCTTCCCCACCCCACCAAGAATGCTGGATTAAAACCTGACTGTGAAGCCAAACCTATTTAAGTATGGTTCTGATACTTATGCTGCAAAGTGTATTGACTTCGCATATTGCAGACTATCGGTGTGTTGTGCACTGTCATTGACAGTATGCATGCAAAGTCAATAGATATGCCTCTCCACAAGTTACCTATGATCACCACTGATGGAGCACCAGCAATGGTTGGTAGTAACAAAGGATTTGTTGCCCTCTGCAACAAAGATGTATCCTTTCCAAACTTTATATTGTACCATTGCATTATCCACCAAGAAGTTTTGTGTGCTAAGGTGCTTCTGTTTGCACACATAATGGATGTAGTAATTAAAATAACAAACTCTATTAGAGCAATGCCTTTGCAACACCGTCTTTTCAAGGCCTTACTAGAATATACTGAAACTAAACATTGACCGTATTTTATATACAGAAGTATGATGGTTCAGTAAAGGCAAAGTTCTGACAAGATTTGTAAGCCTAATTGAAGAGATAAATAAATTTCTCCAATTCAGAAATCAAAACTTTGATCAACTATATAACTTTGCTGGTTGGTGGATTTGGGTTTTCTCACACATCACAAAAAAATTAAATTCTTTAAACTTGGAGCTTCAGGGAAAACACAAACATATAGCTAGAATGATAGGCTCTATATATTCATTTAAAGCAAAATAAAACCTGTTTTATGTTTTTCTCACTTGAAGATGAAGTCTTTCACACATTTCTCAAATATGAAGAAAATGATAGGTGACAATGACTTTAACCAGTCAACATTTGTAATCCACCTTCAATTGTTTCAGGAGCTGTTCAAAAAAAGATTTTAATGTTTTACTATCATGGAGCCTGTGATCACATTTTTATTAAATCCTTTTACTTGCCACGTAAATATAACAGATATAGCTACAGGCATTAGAAGACTCATTCAAGTAAAAACAGATCTGGAACTAGAGATTTTTGAACTGCAGAATGACATTGTGCTAAAATCATTTGTAACAGACAAGAACTTTTTGAATTTGGTTGTTGTAAGAGAAAAATTTCCTTTCCTAAAAAGTGCAGCATACAAGATAAAATCTCTTTTAGGATCCTCTACAAATCACTGTTTTTTTACTATGAATATCATGAAATCAAAATACAGATCTTGTCTTACCGATGATTGTTTTACAAACAGCAATATCATCCTACTCTCCGAATTATGAGGCATTGGGCAATGAAGTTCAGAGCCAGAAGTCACATTGACTGAAATTTTCAGGAAGTTATGTTGCATAGGAATATAAATTTAAAAATTTTATATATTTTATATTGTATGGTAGGAATTCTTTTCATATTATGTTCATTATCAAGTACAACTATAAATTTGCCTTGAGTTTACCAAATACATTTGCATAAGAATAAAAAGATTATAATTCTAATTTTAGTTTTTATACAACTTATTAATTCGGACCACTGTTTCTATAGCAATGAATAACAGCGCAATTGGAAATAAATAGTAAGCCTTTGGTGACAATAAAACTCACACCCTCATTGCCAGAGGGAGACTAGTTTACGCCCAGCTGCTTTTACCAAAGCTAAGCCTAATAAATATTTCAATACATGCATAACCCTTAGTGTTTGTGTTTGTGAGAATACTTCCAGTTTTTCTTGGACTGATTGCAGAAACAGCCTTTCATAGATATCATCTTCTTACTCTCATTTGTTGATTTTTAAATTTTATTGCCACACAGACTATTCCAAGATTTGATCTCTTCCTCTAACCAAAAATGTTGTTTTTTGGGTTTTTTTTACTTAAGTCGCCTGTCATTATTTTCAGCTACATGACTGTACAGAGTACTCTTCTGTCTATGTATGTCAGTGATAGTCTTCCTGTTTCACTATTTGCCAGCTGGTAACAGCAAGAGAAGAATCAATAGAATAAAGCTATTGGCCTTGGCCAACACAGCTGTTCAACTTGCCAGAGAGATATGATTATTAAACACAGACAGTTTGGTAGATTTTAGATGGATCACTTTTGAGAAACAACTTGTCTACAAGTTCTCTAAGACCTTGCCTCTTTTGAGCTAGCTTTAGCTCCTGAAAAAGTTAATTTTTTATTCAAAGAGAATAAGTTGAGAAGCTTGGGTATTTCTGATTACAGATTGAAGAGGAAAGAGAATTGATTAATATGGTGACAACATTTGATGTTTAAACAAAATAAAACATCTGCTCATTCATTCATATATAGTTTTACGTACACACACACACATATAAATTCATGTACATATATCAATATAAAAAGACAATTATAAATTTGCAAAAACACACACATATATATAAGTGCATGTATCTTTGAGCATATACTAAGTTATTTTCTATAGTTTTGAGAAGAGTCATTAACATTCAAATAGTTCTTTGGACGATTGAACTGACTCATTCTTCAGCCTTGTCAGGTGTAATATCTGAATGTGATGAGGTAAACAGAAGTTTTTTTTAATTTCAGAGGGGGTAACCCTTATAACGTATGCTTTGGGTGTTTTCTTGGTATAAGGGTTACCCTCTTTGAAATAAAAGAAACTTCTGTTTACCCCCATCACATTCTGATATTACACCTGAAGAAGGCCGAAGAATGGATCAGCCGAAACGTTGTGTTAACAACACGAACAACAAGGAGTTCAATCATCTGAAGAACTATTTGAATATATTAAGTTGTCCAACTTGAAATTGATGAGTGTCTTAAGCTTGACATTAATTCACATAGATATGTAGATCAGCTTGAAATACTACATTCAAAACTCATTAGCCAGTTTGGTGAATAGAAAGGGTGCCATTTTGCTGCATGATAACACCTAAAATGTTATATAAATGTTGTTACTGAAGTTGAAGATGGAGACTTTACTGCACTCAGCTTCTCTTTTGTGGATCCAAAAAGCTCAAGACTTACAGCAAATTTCAATACATCCATTAGAACCATTTCAAACCATTCAACAGCAATTGGCAAGAAAAAAACAAACTTGATAAATGGGTCTCATTTGAATTAATATGAAATGAAAAATGAAATGTATGGAGGTTTCATTAAACATGTTTAATAGTTTGAAATTGAGCTGCTTTTTGCAATGTAACATCATCACTTGCAATGAAAAATAGATGTTGTATGATAACCAGAGAAGATGTGTACAATGGCTGGATGAGAAGCCAAAAGAAGCACATCATCTCTGGAAGACTGTGGAGAATGTTTTGTGGTTTGATATATTGTAGCTTTTTTCAAAGTGGCTAAACAATTAATGCACATCAATAGGTAGACCAGCTTGTTATAGTGTATCTCAAACAAGCAGCACCCAGTTTGGTGAAGAGAAAGGGTATCAGCCTCATGTTGCAAAAATAATGTTCCTAAAGATGAATCAGTTATGAAGACTTTTGCACTCTGCCTGTTCCCCCAACCTCTGTCCTATGGACCACCATTTTTTCAACCCTCTAGATCATTTCTTTACATACAATAGCTTCTCCAACAAGAATCAAATTGGAGAAGCCTTCAATGAATGAAGAATTCTTTAGGAAGGGAGTTGACGACTTGTTGTCAAGGTGGAATAAATGTTTACAGACTAAGAGGGACCGTTTTAATTTAATAAACAATTTTGTAGAATCCATGTTTAAATAAAATGGCAATTTCATGTTGAACAATCTGATACATAATAATATCTATGTAATAATCAATATGCAATGGTTTTACTTGTCACCTCATTTCTTGTGAAATAGGTTATAAATATATTCTATTGATTCCAAGTTGATTGATAAAATTACATTTCAGTTGGTTTATATGACTTTGAAAAAGTCATATTTACAACAGCTGCTCAATTTTCACCTTTTGTCAAGGTCAAATGGAGGAAGAAAGATTGTGTTGGGCTAATTTTCCTTGCGGGATGGCTGGTCTACCTTGAAAATCAGTATTCAACACTTTTGCTGCTACCTAAATTAGAACACTAACTTCTGACACATGTGGGAGATATGCAACTCAATAGCTTAGCCAGAATGGATATTTATTAAGCTTAGCTTAGTCTGGTGCGAGGCTAAATTGGAGTAAGAAGATTGTATTGCACCAATCTTCAAACCAATCTGATCAAAGTGGGGAAGGCCTGTTTACCTTGAAAATTGGCATTGGGCTAGAAAATTGACTGTCAATTTTCTACCTGTAGGAAATATGCAACTATTTCAGCCATGAGGAATGATCCAACTTATTTTCTTCATTTTAAAAAAACCTTTTTTTTAAAAATTGTTTGAATGGTGATAGTTGTTTTACTTTGCTTGCCCCTTTGAGAGATTTAAAATTTCATTTTCCTATTTGAATGTTACTTTTTAAGAAATTTTTCAATTTTTCAAATTTCTGAGTGTAAAATGTAATAAAAATGAGTGAAAACTATAAATGATCTCCATCGATTCATTGTTATGTTTTTAAATTCATTGTTATAAACAACTTTACATTATAAAAATAATAATTAATTTAATAATAATTTTTTATTCATTCTAAATAAAGTGTTTGGGACCGACTGATCTCAATATCAATAACTGTTTGATAACATTATCCGTGATGATAATAAATGGCTTCCTCTGTATTACCACTAAAGAAAAAAATCAGATCAGCCTCATTTTATTTTACTTAAATAGTTTCAGACTGGTATAACTACTTTGTAACCTGTTTTATTGAATATATCAACCTATTTTTTGTATTTTTAATTATCTTCACGCTTCTGCACACTTAATGCCCAATATTGTGGGTTATTTACTAAGCTTAGCTTTGGCACAAAGCCACAAGTAAGGGGCACTCAATGGGGATCTAACTCACTACTAATGACCTGCAAGACTTGCTTGCTAACCATTCCTCCATGATGTATGGTGAGTCATCATTGTTGGAGAAACAGAAATAATTAAAATAATAACAAGTCTGGTAAGTCATTCAATAGAAACCATCTCCAATGTCTTTTGGCAGCATGCCGTGTTAGGAGTGATTTAAAATAAAAAATCTGAAAAACGGGTGATCAATGAATTAGTTACCTCTCTCACCTTTTGTTGGGCAGTGATCACTAAAAAAAAGTCTGAATATTCAAAAAAAACAATAAGTGGACACAAACAAAGGGATAAATTTAGCATAAACCTACATTGTAAATCCCCCCCCCCCGCAACCTATTTAGCGAGGGAATTTAAAAAAAGAAAAAAGTTAGTTCTGGTGCTTGCTTACAAAAGTTAACAGACAGAATCTGTTTACAAGTCAATGACCTCAATTTCAGAAGAGAACCCAGCCAAAATTTGCAATGACATAAAAAAGAGATAAAAATGTAGAAAATGAATTCTTAAAAACATGGCAACAGAAATATTTAATTAAACACACCTGTTTTATGGAGCCAACAGGTAACTTATAACATTTTTTTTTTTTAAATGCAGTGCAAGAAATCTAATGTAAAATGTGCGTTCATGATGGTTTGTGAGAAGTATGATTTCTAAGGGTAGGGGTAAAACCCAAACCAGCCTTTGTATGAATACTTTTAATAATGGCGACTTCTTATGTAATCTGAACTGGCAAAACGACTTCTTACGTAATCCGAACCGGCAAAACGACTTCTTGCATTTTTTTTTGAAGAAATGTTTTATATAATGCTTTTAAAATTTAGCTGGTACACAATGAGGTAGCTCTAATTACATATTTCATGTTTTGCCACTATAATTTTTACCTGAAAACTTCCAGAGAAACACAAGCGTATCGCCATCTTGGAAACCTCTGCAAGAACCATCGGAAAAGAAAATTCCTTAAGATTTTGATGAATTAGTGGAAAGAAAACATTTCCGTTGAAAATGATAAATGATTTTAGGAACAAAAACCGATAAGAATAAATAGAGAACAAGTTCTGGAATCCACTGTTGCAAGCAATTAGTTGAGTGTCTTAATTGCAATTATAGATTGATACTTTTGAAATGTATCAGTATAATAATAAGGTTATAATAAGTAGGTTAATATATAACACAGCGCCAATCTTCTAAGTGAGGGGAGCCTGACTGCCTTGAAAATCAGCATTCAGATCCATGGCTTTTATCTGCATTCAAACACGAACCTTTGGTGCTGGTGGGAAATACAAAACTATCTCAGCCATGAGACAGGCTCAAAGAATAGATATTTACTAAGCTTAGCTTACTCATGCACAAGGCCAAATGGGGTAAGGAAATTGTTTTGCATCAGTTAGCCAACTGAAATTGGCTTGCTTGCCTTGAAAATTAGCATTTGAAATCCTGGTTTTTACTTGGGTTCAAATGCTGACTTCTGGAGTTGGTAAGAAATATGCAACTATCTCACCCACTAGGCAGGCCCAAAGAATAGATATTTATTTAGCTTAACTTACTCTGGCTCAAGGGCAAATGATAGTGGATAAAATGATAGTAGTAAGATTGTGCTGCACCAATCTTCCAAGTGAGGAGAGCCCGTCTGCATTCAACATCCTGGCTTTTACTTGAATAAACTCTGAGAGGAAATATGCAACTACTCAGGCATGAGACACGTCTATGTGGTATTGTTTTAGAGAAGTGAAAAAAGTGTTGGAAAAGAGCTCTGATGGGGGGGGGGGTGATTTCTCTCCGTTGTTATTATGCCATAGTTGTTGTTATAATTATTGATATTTATGAAGCTTAGTGCAGTACGATACAAGGCCAAATGAGAGGAAATTGAGTGAGGAAGATTGTGTTACACCAAACTTATAAGATAGGAGCACTTGTCTGCCTAGAAAAACAGCATTCAAAATCTTTTTTTTTTACCTAGATTCGAATACCCACTTCTGGCAATAAGAATTATGCAACTATCTCAGCCACCTAATCCTGCACTAATATATTTGAGAGATTTAGAACCATGGGGTGAATATATTTGGGCTGTTTTCTTTTCTCCTTCCATGGTTGCAAAAAAAAATGGAAAATAATTACAAAAATTTAATGGAAACTTAAAATCTGTTGAAATATATTCAGTAGCAAATATGTTCTTTTAAACAAATCAATCATAAATAGTTTTACAAAGATTATTTGACATGCATAAAATAAAGAACATTTTCATCACAGATGGTTTAAAAACAACGTCATGTTTGCTTTAAAATAGACAAGTACAAAAGTTTGTGACAGGAAGACAGGAAAATTATGTCCAAAATGAAGAAGACCATAACATTTCAAGTTTAAAATCCCCAAAATCCCCAAAACTTTTAAGACATACTTCATTTTGAAAAAATAAATTTGAGAGTTTGAACCCAGTAAGCATACAATTTGGCCAGTTTGTGGAAAAACAAAATATTAATAATAAAAAAACAGTGACAAGTTTAAAATGCTGTGGGAAGGTAAAAACATAATAAATTAAAAAATAAATGTTTTCCCTTGCAAACCAAATCAATATTAAAATTTAAATTATCAACATTAATAGGATATTAATGTAAAAGTAATATTATTAGAGTAATAAGATAATATCATTATTAATATCTTGACAAAAATGTCTTGTCTTTGGCATGCTATCAGGGTTGGGATGAGTGAGCACTTGGGGACACCACTCTCCCATAACTTCCAGTAATAACTGCAAACATGTCGTCAACCTTGACAGGGTCCAGTATAATTAATGATAATAATATTGTTATTATTTTATTATTTATTCAATATTATTATTAATAATAATAATATCAATATGAATATTTTTTAAAAAGCGAACAAAAAATAAAAAATTCCTTTCATTTAAATGCCAAGTGATGTCACAAGCATGAGTGATAACATGTGATTCCATGTCTATAACTTTGAGAAGAGTCATTAACATTGTCCGAACAAAAGTTGGTATATGATTCCTTGTTAAGAATGAAGTTTCTTTTGTTGAGCTCGACTTTAGGATGAACAATTACAGAATCTTTATTAATTCTTTCTCATCTTCCTTTACTGTAACTTCTGAAATGATAGTAAATCTTTACTATCCACCAACCACCATTTCAGTTCTGTTTTCTTTTTGGTTCGGAGATGAAAAACAAAAAGAACTGTTCATTTTATTTATCAATATGATATAAATGTTCCAGTAGGTTGCAAACAAAATTTTAAATATTCATATCATACTGAAAATAAATCTAATTTGAGATGAAACAATGATCACCGCATAAATCTTGAGAAAACTAAAATCTATAGCCAGGCATAGATCCAGGGGGAGGTCCAAGGGAAGGTCCAAGGGATCCGGACCCCCCTGCTTGGATAAAGCACAATTATAATTCTTTTTAAATATCTAGATAAAGAAATTTTATAAATAATAACACCAAATAATCCCAAACAAAAATTTAAAGATGTTCACCGTCTTATCCTTTATAATTTTTTTGTCCTTTGGTTATGTGGTAAATTTTTTCAATTATTTTTTTCATTTTACTCTTTTGTCAATTCTAGTGTTAAAAAGCTACAACTCAAATGTAAGTGAAAAATGCCTGATCACATATTTCTTGCTTGTTTTTGATGTTTGAGATTTGTTTTCTTTTTCACGTATTTTTTTGTAAAAATAATTTGAGAGTTTTATACTTTCTGCTGCATTTGCAATGATAATTTTCAAATAAGAGGTTTTAGATTTGAATCAGTCAACATCAAGATTCTTTGAGGGCCTGTTCCAGCCAATCCGACTCAACAGCTGCAGTAGAATCATCACTGTTGTCCTCCTCAGCTTGCAGCAAACGCTGATATTTAATAGGTGAATGCCTTGGCATGTATTTGTCAATAAAGAAAAAGATAACAGACCACACGAAGCAAAACACTGCAACGCTACGGAAAAGCATGGCCATATTCCAGTAATCCACAATATATCCCGAGATAAGACTGCCTACAGAAAAACCAATTCCAAAGTAGGCAGAAGATAAGATATTCCGAATGCTTCGGTCAATCTCGGGGCTAACATTGAAGACAGGGTTACTAAATACGGCATACCATAAAGCTGTGTGAGTGAAGGCGTGCAAAAGTTCCAGCGGCAAGATGTACCATGATGATAAGAGAAAGGTGTAGACAAAGACACGAATGCTGAAAAAGAACATTGACAAAGTAATCATGGCTCTTGTGCCCAGGTGTTTCACAAGGTACTCACCATAAATTAAAATAGGGAATTCTGAAAATGTCCCCACCATTATACACAATCCCATCACACCTTCATGACCTCCTAGATCCTCAATAAGCCAGAACAAAAAATTGCTGACTGTTGAGTAGGAAGCTCCCATAAAGAATACTGTTGTCATGTAAACAAATCCGTTGCAGCCAAAACATGTGATTTCAACTCCTTTTTTCACTCGACTCGAGGAACCCAGCTTGGTATTTAGGGGCATTGGAAGCATGAGGGTTAAAATAAGAGCAATTCCAAGAAATATAGTGAATGCAAAACAGTGGATAAGAATGTGATTCATGTGGAATGGTAAAAGACATTGCGTGTGGTCTACAAGAAATCCAATCATGGTCGGAACCAATAAGAAAGAAAGAGAGGTCCATATTCGGTGCTTGCCATATTTTTCTAGTCGATCAATACAATCCAAAAGATCATACCAACTGTCATCAGCCAGTTTTTCAGCAGCAGAAGCAATAGGCTCTCCAATTAAGACAATTAACAAGATCACTAAGAATACACGAGAGTTCTCTTTTGCGATTGTGTTTATCACCCAGGCTTTAAAATTGAACCACCAGACATGAATGTCCCAAGAACTGTTACTAAACAATGCTGAAAAAGAAAGTTGTTGAGATTGGCTTGTTGTATTGGCAGTGATGGCGGATCTTTTATGTCTTTTATTGGTCCTCCTTTCTGTTGTTTGATTGCTCTCACTAGATAAAGAAAGACTGTTTGTGTTTCCAGATGGTACACTTGTTGGTTGGGGAATTTTCTTTGTTGAAGCAGTCGCAGGATTTTTTGTGACTAGGGGAGCTGTGGCAGGATTGATTACAAAAGAAATATTTTTTTTGCTTGTGACCATATTTTTTGATTTTTCAAGGGTCACTGTAACTATGAATGAATTATTTAAGATGGTAGAATTGTAAGTTGGGGAGTGATTTGTGTTATAATTTGGCCAGGGTGTGGAAGTAGAGTTAAGGGTGCTCGATGTAGGCCCTGGCATGTTTTTTTGCACCATTGACGTACATGTGGCTTGCAAATTGTCATCTATTGATGCGGAGATGAACCACACTGATACGTTTGTGGCCAGCATCATTGTGACAGAAAGGAACAAGTAAAAACGTCTTTTCCGTAGCCTGATGGCTTGCTGCGACCAAACTGATGCCCATATAAATGATGAGAGCATTTTTGCGGCCATCAGGTAGCCAACTTGAATGGCAGACAACCCAAGGTGACGGTAGAAGAGAGTGAGGAATGGAAACAGGGAGGCCTTTGCTGCAGCAAAGAACAAATTGTAGATATTGCAGATCGAAATCGCATGGTTGATGTTGATGGAATTTGGGTTAATCATGATTGTCACGTTGCTTCTCTAAACACAACACTTCAAGGAAAAGTCTTGCTGCAAACGCTGGGGGTGTAGTGCGGCATGCACCGTCACATTGTCTGTGGAGACAGAAAAGAAAAGAAACGTGATTATGTAATGATGAGAGAAAAGTGGAAAAACGTGGAAAACTGGTGAAG
Organism: Architeuthis dux; assembly: GCA_006491835.1. Lineage (NCBI taxonomy): Eukaryota > Metazoa > Mollusca > Cephalopoda > Oegopsida > Architeuthidae > Architeuthis > Architeuthis dux. The sequence continues at coordinate 5,213,402 of VCCN01000462.1, read as the reverse complement.
CACTTTACAAAAAAATGAATTATTTGAACCACATGGTAATCTTCTTTAACCCTTTATAGGGAACCCCTAAACATATTTTAGATGTCAAAACAACCTTTTTATAT
>VCCN01000462.1:5175154-5194005 GCA_006491835.1 Architeuthis dux | reverse complement strand
GAGTGGAGTTTGACCCTGCAGCAGCCAGTCTTGTTATTATCAGTTTTGGTTTTGATAGTTTCTTCATATTTTTGTTGCTTTTTGTCACAATTTTCTTAGCCGACCTATTCTTCTTGGGCTGTTAACTTACTAGTAATACATTTGTTTACAGATTCAGATAAAGTTTTTTCATTATTCATTCATGCACCTCACTGTGTTGCCATTACACACTGCAGTGAGTTTGATCCTAACTGGGTCCCGTACACTTGTAGCTTTGTGCCCAACAAAGCTAAACAATATCAATATTTATTGAATGAAAACTCCAATTATCTAAGAACTAAAAACTTTTCTATCTACTTTGTAAAAGTTAGAAAAGAAAAGAAAACACAAGAAACTAAAAAAGAAACAAAAAGAAACATGGGATCAAGTTTACATCAGGCACCCTAAAAATTGTTGAATCGAAAAGGGACACATTTTGCCTCAACACCTGAATGATCAAAGTTACTTACATTCAATAAAAAATAGGTCTAACTAACAAATTTTCACAGTTACTAAGGTACTTTCTCCCAGAAAAATAAAAAGTATTTTTTGTGCTTTCAATACAACCTTCTTTTCATTACACTAAGATGACAGTTACTGAATGACTGTAAAATTTAAACTCTAATAATCGCTATAAAAGTCAAAACTTAGTTTTATGAAGAATAGTTGGATTGAAACCACAAAAAATACTATTTTTTATCGAATGTAAGTAACTTCGAACATTTCAGGTGTCGAGGGAAAATGTGTCCCTTTTCAATTCAACAATATTTATAAAAATATATATTTAGGGTGCCTGATGTAAACTTGATCTAAAACATGAAATCAGTTTTAAAAAAGAAGAAAGAATAAGCAATTCAAGTTATTATTATGATTATTGATTTTATAACAAATATTACTACTGCTACATGGGGAAGATTTTAAAAATCTTTGAGAAAGGATTTAGTAAAATGATCCAGGATAAATAAACACACAAGAATTATGTTGTTTGAATCATTATTTCACCAGTAGCTGCGTAAATATACAAGACATCTCAGATATTTGAATGCTTTTATGTAGGCAGTTGCAGGTCACACCTTGACAAGGTGTAGTCTCCCTTTAGCTTACGATAGGGTTGTCAAACTATATAGTTTCTGAAAGAAAGTCTGCTAACATGAAGAGATATCTTGCCATGATATACATGCTTCTAAAATATTGTCTGGAATTCAGAGATCAGTTACTATCATTATTCTATAAGTTATTTCAATGATTTTTATCTGAATTTTTGAGACAAAGTGTTGTTATTATTATACTCTGATTTATTCAGTCCAATTGCATTGTCCTTATTGTTTTTATTACACCGTTTCAGAGGGGTACCTTCATCCTTCCTCAGGTGTTTTTTTAGGAATGTTGAAACTTTTTTTCCTGATTGTTCAATACACAACATGCAGATTGAGTGCCTAAACTTTCTAAAAGAAATTTTAGGTAAAAAAATTAGATAAATTAATCAGCAAATATTTTTTCCTATTACCCAAAATATTTATTTGTTAGAGCAGAAAGTGACAGAATTAAGGTGGAGAAGAGTTAGAGTCAGTGGGTAATGATAAGAAAAGCCAAAATCTTGTGTAGGCCAAGAATAGAACAATGGGGATTTCCGAGAAATTAAATAGTATCGCCAGAGAGCAAGTATTAGTCAGAGCAGTGTGCGAAGGACAAAATGAAGATACGGCACACATTTCAATAAAAAGGGGGTGGTACATAAATAACATTGGCGCTTAACAGGTAAAGTAATGAAAGTGTTTTAACAGTCCATTCAAAACACCAAGGGGAGCAACTCAGTGTCGCTTAAAATAAGAACAAAACCAGTGAATTTGTATGTGGATTGACAGCAATAAAACCTTACAAAAATGCTTGTTGTTGCATAAAAGTATTTTTATTATTTCTTGCATAAATATACACAGAACGAAATATTCAAATATGAATCAAATTCTTCTATTTCCCAATGTAATAATGTTGGAGAAAAAAATCCACAAGAGACATTATTAACTTCATATTCCAAATGTTCATCTTTCCAGCGACCTGATCCTCAAACCTGTCAAACCCTGCTTCTCTAAATTCTCCTTATAAAAATACAGACTCACACAAAGGATAACTGTCAAAATGAATAAGAATCTAATTGCAATACAAATATTGTCAAACCCCAGTCCTAGTTGGATTTGACATTTTCCCCTGTAACTAATTCAGGGGATTAAACTCTTCAGAGTTTGTCTATCCCATCACATTAAACCAAACAGATATATAAAATTAACTATCCCTACCATGATTTGAAATTACAACCAAGTGATTGCTAGGCGGCTTTCTTATCAACTGAGCCAAACTGACAAGTCTTATGTATATACAAATTTATTTATTATACAAAAGTTGCAGTAATCATCTTCAGTTGGAATATAAGTAGGAGTGGAGTTTGACCCTGCAGGATCCAGGCTAGTTTACCTTAAAATCCATCAAATCCAAAATGGCTGATGTTTTTCAAAACTTTTTCTATTTTCAAATTAAATTTATATTTTTTCTCTCCGTTTTTAGTGGGGAAACTCAGAGTTACAAATATAGAAATAGAAAAAATTACTAAAAAAAAACAAACCTTACTTTCTCTTCACACGAAAATATCAGAAACTCAGAGTTACAAATATAGAAATAAAAAAAATTAGTAAAAAAAAAAAAAACCTTATTTTCTCTTCACACAAAACCATATATCAAGGTAGAAGGAATACTTTCACCTTGATTTTCAGGTTTTACAAATACTTATCATTGAAATAAAAAGTTTAAAAAATTGTGCATCTGAGCGAAAATGAACAGGCCACAGTGAGGACTTTGAAATATATATGACAGACTGGCGACATGTTACAAGGTGTGGCAGCTGGAAATGCAGGGTGTGTGGAAAGATGTCAACACAGTATGGATATGTTAAATAACAAGTAGGACCAGTTAATGCCAACAGACCAGACAAGGAACATCCGAATTCACCCAAAATGAAACTTACTTCTGAATAATAATGCTCTCTTATACCACAAGAGCATTCATTCGGGGACAATAGAAATTTCTTTCTTTCCAATTGCTCACTTAACAAATAAATAACCTAGTTATGAGAGCTGGTCATACAATACACAGCCTGATGGTTAGCAAGCTTCTCTCACAGATCAGTTCACTAATGTAGTGTGTCCAATCCTTACTGGGTGCCCTACTAATGTGGCCTTATGCCATACTGAACTAAGGGATATCTACCATAGTATATTGGTTTGCAAACTTGTCTCACAGATTAGTTTAGTTCACAAATGTAGTGAGTTTGATCCTCACTGGGTGACTCACTACTGTGACCTTGTGCTAGACTAAACTAAGTTTAGTAAATATGGGAGCCTACTAGCAAACTTGACTTACAGATCAGTTCACCAGTGAGTCCAATAATCACTGGGTGTCCCACCATTGAGGCCTTGTGCCAAACTAGGCTATGGGATGCCTACCATAGTGTAATGGTTAGCAAGCTTGTCTCACCAATCAGTTCACTAGTGTAGTGAGTTTGATCCTCACTGGGCACCCCACTGTTGTGGCCTTGTGCCAGACTAAGCTAAGCTTAGTAACTAGCCACACTCGCATAAAAACACATGCAAATTGCTGAGAAAATATCCTACAATGATGATTGGATTTTTCTTGTAAATTTGAATTTTCATTATATTTTTTTCTTTGACATCCACAAAATTGTCCTTTTCTTTTAACCAATGTCTCTTGTCTATTAAGGTTATCCAAGAAATAAAGAAATATTTTTCTTGAGAGAGATATCACTTATTAGTATTAGCAACAGCACTTTTTAGTTTTAGTTTTTGTTTTTTGGTATTCACATTATTATTACCGGGATTACGGAAAAACAGCCAAATTTGGGTAGAAAAAATGGACCAAATAATAACCCAGGGCCATTATTCAAAGGCTATCACAACTGCTAAATTGAGCATAATAAAATAATAAAAGTTACGGCTCACATGTTTTTATTCACTTCACTATCAATCGGCAACTCATTTTAATCATATTTGGTACTTCTTTGGACAGTGTTTTCTTTTTAAGTTGCTACGAGAGCCGAACATATATATACTAAATACAGTCTATATATTATATAGACTGTATTTAGTACCTGCAAACACAAAAAATAATTTAATTTTTGTAATAAATAAATAATATAACTTGTTTGTTTTCAAACTCATTCAGCAATAGTGAAGAAGTATCGAGCAAATTAATTTCTTTGAAGCAACTTTGTGCTTATACAGCGAATTGACAGATATTTCAGACTTGATGTCTTAATTATTATATGCGTATTCAAGTTGTCCAGTTTTTTTATACTAAAGTGCACTAAAACATAGATGCTTTCAAATTTTCATCTACAAAAACTTGACCACACACATGTGCTGACTGTTTCTTTTCATAAATTCACTCCCTACTCACTACCATTACATTTTGCCACGCACATTGAACTTTAATTCCAACTTATATATTACCTTTTCCTTATTTTGAACAATATCTATTTTGTTGTTAATTTAACCTGCAGATTTATTTTAGTTTTATTCTTATGATTGTGGGATACATCAGGTAAATTTGTCTTCCTCGACAAAAAGGAACATCTTATCTTCTCCCACACACCCCTCCTGTATCACTGCAACATATGTAAGTCAGAACAGTTACATATGGTGCATATCTAGCATCAGTTAATCAAATGTTTGTCTTCATATATAGTATATATTTTATCTTTCTATGCATAAAAAACATTAAAGAAAAATAATAATAATAAAAAATGTAAGGGATCAGTTTTGCATTATAGTTACATGTAAATAGAACCCCCTCTAAAACCCTTAAAAAAACACTTTTTGGAAAACCAAATTGTCCAACATCCTTCCCTAGGTCCACTAAATATGCATACCAAATTTGGTTGAGCTGCGCCAATGTTTAAGGGGGAGGGGCAGTGACAGACAGAGCCAGTTGTTTTATATATATATATACGTATATATATAGATGCATGTTCCAGTTCCATTAGACAGAATTTTAAACTTCTGAAAAGGCATTGAGAAGGAGATCAAAAGTACTGGAACCATCATATTCGCAATTTTGCTTGTGTTTTTTTCGAGTTTGTTGTTGATAATCTTTCCTCGGTCAGATCCTTGGTTTTTTGCTCAATGTCTGAAAAGGTAAACCACATAGTATGAAAATATCCATGAAAAGATTTATAGAGTGTACTAGCTGTGTTTGAATCTTGGCCAGAACATTGCAAAGGGGCACTATTAATTTGAAAGCGCTGTAATACTTGATCCCACAATATGACCATAATTCCTGTTTCCAATTTCCTCATGGTTTAAAGTAGTCCACAAGTCAGTTGACGAAACTCTGCCTTCCGATCATTGTTATTTGAAATGTCATCCAAGACAACTGGGTGAGTGGATAACAATGAGTCAGGTAGTGCCAAAAAATCATCTACGTTCAGTGGAAGAGGCAGACAAACAACACTGCATGGATGGATTGACTAGGCAGAACTAACTAATATGATATATCCCGCCCTCTAGCATGGACAATGAAATGAGAACAATCTATCCCCATGGATTGAATAAAGGGTTCAGTTCGAAATTCCCAGGTTACCTAATTCAACAAACACCTGAGGAAGAGTATAGTGCCCAAAATATTGTGACGATAACAACCAAGACGAGGACACTAGTCTTTATAAATCAGTAAATAAGTTGTACTGCTGAAATGCTGTGTAAAAGTGCTTTTGTTGCATCTGCATGAACTGACCACCTTGTATCTGAAATTCTTTTCACAATGGGCAAATGAGCACCACTATCAGATAATGCAGCAGAAAGAAGATGCTGTAACAGCCTTATAGCCTACTTGGTCCGTAATGCCATGAAATATGAAAATAAGGACTTTTATTTTTCGGCTAATGTGACGGACCGGCTGCTGCTGGTCGTGGTTACTATAAATAACAGGCGCTGATGCCCAAACTTTATCTCACTTTTCAGCGACCCCTCTCATCATAGGTCTGTGTGCTAAGCGTACACACGTTAAACCTTCTCTTACAGCTTACTTCTTTGTACCAGTTTCTCTCTATCCCCTTCTGGTGACCACTTTTTTCTTCTAGCCAACGACCTTTGTCTCTAGTTGCCTTAGCCAAACAATCTTTTTTGGCAAACAATCACATGTCTACCTCAACTTCACCTCAATTGATGACTTGACTATCTTCTAAGACCAACCTATCGTCTAGCATCCTTTCCACTCATCTTTCTCCACAAGCTAATTCTCCTGTAGTTTGTTTATCACATGCGCTGAGAGCAAGTTGTCTTCTGTTAACAGCGGGATCGAAATCAAACACATTTCTCACCTCAACCAACAAACATGCTCTGTAAACTCCATCCGTACCGTGACTAACCTCTCATTTAGTTTCCCTTAGTCGCCTAGGGATCAGACCGTTGTCTCTACCAATTACTACATACCTATCTCCTCATTCTTACTAAGCTTAACTCTTCTCTCTCCACGATCATTTCAACATGCATGCTTTTTCCCAATCTTTATGTTCAGCCTTTTTACTTTAATTAACATGTCTTTGTATCTCCCTTTTTTAATAAATGAACCTTTCATTTGTAATCTATAAATGTACGTTGTTTGTTTTCTTCCTACATGGCTCTTGTATCTCTGATTATATTTATGCGCCAAAACCAACATGGCGGTGTAAGCTTTCTTCCCCATTAGCTCCTGGACTGACCGGCCAATCAACGCACTCCATTTGTTCAATGTGACTTGCTACGTGACAATGATTCCAACACAATGGCGGACGATCCCAGCTCAGCTCCTTCAAGCAGTAACACGTGTGCCTACGTGTTCCAGAATACAACAGTCCTTCTCAGGACTAAAGTCTTACCTTCTACACTGTGGTCTATTAATACATAAATCTATTAAGCCTCTCAGAGCCAAATAACAAAGTCTCTCCTTCCACCATAATTCAGCCTTTTTAAGGGCTAAAACTGAAAGTCTCACATCCTACATACAGCAACCATCACATAGCTTACCAACCCGTCCTTCATCCTTTAAAATGCCACCAATAGGTAGAAGCAGAAAAAATGTGTACAGGCTTCCAATAAATTCAAATAAAATTAATGCTTCTTGACAACATTCCGTAGCTCATTTTCCAACCAAATTTAGTGTATGTGCAAAACATTGAATGTAATCCACAAACTGATTCAGCTTTTTAATTTGTGTTTGTATGCAAACTTTGAGCAAGATGTTCAGCACTATGACCTTCCATATGTAGAAATTTCACAAATCTTTCAAATGGTCCAATAGTGCACTATCAAACAGCTGGTCCACATCAGATATATCTGGAGTAGAATCTAATTAAACAGAATAATACTTTTGTTAGGTCTAAAAACTTTCCTCTGTCAGAGCAGAACTTTTATAAGTTCTGTTGCCATAAAAATGACAAGCATCAGTTTTTCCATACAAAAATAAAAGACCATGAAATTCTTGCCAGCAGATCCATGGGATGACATCTCCATAGAGCCTTCGCCATTCATGGTGAAGTAAAATAAATAGCCAAACAAGCATGCTATGGACAACTCCTTTCTGTCTCTCAAAGTCATGTTTTCGTGGCAAAATCTAAAAATTCTTCCAACATATCTCTATAACTTGTGAACAGTACATATTGTTCAAACAACTTGTGAATTTCAAGGACAATTATTTCTTCCTGACTTTTTGGTCAGTGTTTTGTCTGTTACATTAAAGTGTGTTCATTTCATTGCATTAAATGTAGCTTTTATAAAAGGTCCTGGGCATTTAGACTAAATATTACTATCTTTTGTAAATGTAAATTCTCAATTGATCTGTATTAAACATATTATCATGTTACTCTATGTCTTATGTGAATTAACACTGAATGCTTGTAACTGCTGTGGAACTCTTCAATTAATAGGATTTTAAAAAATGAAGCTCTTTTGTGAATTGAATTAAAGAAAAGGAAAAAGAAATTATCAAAACTTTTGATTAAAGTTATTCCCCTTACATAGATATTGCGTGGCATGGATACAGCTTTTCTGGATGCAATGTCTATTTTATTAGCTGCTCTCTGCCTGCTACATTTTGACTCCTACTCAACGTCCAACTACCAGTTACGTAACTTTACCTCCTCCTTCCATTAATTTCTAAGCAATTACTACTATCATTTTCACTAAATCCAATATGGTTGTTTTGTCTCATCCAAATTGGTTATATGTCCCTGTTGCGCTGCTGCTGATTCCACAATGTTTGATATCCAGCATTATTAATATTCTCTTTCCTTTTTAGAAGTGATTAATAAATTAAATTTGGACTTTAGATCCAATAGAGTATGTCATAATCTTTGGTTGACAGGAGTTGGCTTGTGCTATTTTTAGAAACACTTTGTGTCTGTCTAGACAGTTGACCTTGGCGCGAACCTCAGCATCTCGAATTTGCCGGGCTTTTGGGTAAAATCAGTTAACTTCAGTACAAGACTGGTTGTACCTATTTGGCTAAATCAGTGCCATATCTAAAGATCAGCTAGGTCTTCTAAATGCTAACCACACTCTATTCTATTTTTCCTCCCTATTGTCTCAACTACTAACCAGTACTAAAGCCACTAACTAATGCTAATACTTAAGAAGAAACAGATGAACTGAAAGAACGGACTGATCACCTTATGTTTCCACATAGAAAAAAAGGTAGGTTGTCTTTTATATATCTTGTTTGACTTTGTGTCTTCCTTTGAAGCCCAAGTCATCACACAATATTTTTCCACATCATAGATAATATGATCCAGTATGCTGGATCCAATCAGATTAATGAATTCCTCCCATGCTGATTTAGATGCATATGATTTATGTCCCCTTTCTCTGTTTGCATGACTATTTATACAATCTGCCAGAAAAGGGTCACACTTGGCCAGTAATTCTAACAAAACCCCAGTAATTTCCATTATGAGAAGAGCCACCAGTTTCATCACTACCATGAAATGAAAGGCCTTGTTCTGCTAAAGACTTTACAACTCCAATTATTCACTCGAGAAGTGTGCACCAATGCTTTTGATCAGTCTTCATTTCTTTCACAAGTTGGGAATCGATGCGTAAACCTTGGTTCTTGTGCATCAGCAGTGGAATTAAATCTTATCTATGTGGGGAACTTTCTTCATGTCAACGCAATAGATTGCTTGCATTTTCCCAGTCATTAAACCTCTCTTCAGTAAACTTTGATGTCATAACCTTGCATAGGAAACAGAATAGGCTTCCTTTACTTTCTGGATAACATAACCAATTTCTTGCGTGTTGCTTGTTTTTAGGTTTATGAACATGTGTGAAATAAAACTTCTAACAGTTCCAGGGTTCTTTTTCATTGTCATACAATGGCAGTCATGAAGTCATTATTGGCATTTATCAGTTCACTTGGCTATCCAATATTTACGTCTAGATTGTTCTGCCAATCACCAATACCATTAGAGTACTTGTTCTTTCACATTCAATGGATGATAGCTGATGCTGTATGCCTTCTGCCACACTAGTACTAGTACTAGGAAGAAAAAGAAAGAAGAGACCAACTTGTGATATCAAAAATTGATAGAATATTTTGATGTTCATGTTGATGGTGCTATAATGGCTGAAGCTGGAAATATAGTTCCAGCTTCAGCCATTATAGCACCATCAACATGAACATCAAAATATTCTATCAATTTTTGATATCACAAGTTGGTCTCTTCTTTCTTTTTCTTCCTTCACTTTATGTTTTGTACTGCCAGAAGCATAATGATGTCCAATGTCCCTGACTCTACTGCTCATTAAATAAATAAACATGTGAACTTCAGGAAATTCAAAGGTATGATTTGGCAAGTGGCAAGCCAAGATATATCAACAGTTTATGTTATAAAATCTAAGTAGCAGTATTAACAAAGACTAGTGAACAATGACAAAAGGTTAGGCTTGTTTACATCATGTGACATAGTGTACCATAATATCATGGCAAGAACCAAAAAGTGTGGTACACTGCATAGGTCACGTGAGAAATATATGAGCAAGCTCAAATCCAGAAAAATTGGAAGAAATTGTCAGTTGAAAAATATCCAAAGTTTATAATTGGGAAAAGTGTACAGGTGTTGAAATCTATCAGATGACTGAGGGTTTGTGGCATGTTTTCTATGTTCAGCTAAGGCACTTTTCCATTTTTATTTTGATCTTTGTGCAGTAGCTATGACTTCAGTTTTAAATACCTTCATATTTAGGCGTTGTATAGTTATCACATAGATTCCACACTCCCATTAATTACTATGTTAAAATAATAACCCCAATTAAAGGTGATACATGGTTAAAATCGCTAACCTTAAACACCTAGACATTCATAAAAGTAGAAGGCAGTATAGTAATATAGTAGAACAAGTGCAGAATCACAGAATCAGTACTGTTAGCTTGCAAGCATTTACACAGGGCCCTTGAAAATGCAGGACCCATAGCATATGCTACTATTTAATCTGGCACAGGAATGACCCACTACTTGAAGTTATTCTGCTTCCTACTTTCCCAAATCATTCTACTTCCCACTGTCCCAAGTCAGCACATTTTCTACTGACCCAGTCAAGAATGATTACCGATAATACAAGTAAAAATACCCCTTTTTATTTTTTATTTCCTTGCTTCTAATAGTAAAGAGCCTGCCTTTGTAAATCAGCATTTGAAAGCTTGGCATTTACGTGAACTTAAATACTTACCACTGAAATCAGTGAGAAATCCCTATCCCTAATGTGGTACAACAGGAATGACAGCAATGTTTTGACCATATTGTTGCACATTTCTCAATGGTATGTTACGTCTTGTATTGTATTAGAATAAATTATTAATTACTGCTTGGAAATCATTTTCATTGTAACACCACAAATTGTTTTCAAATAAATTATTAATTACTGCTTGGAATTCATTTCCATTGTAACACCACAAATTGTTTTCAAATAAGTTAATAATTACTGCTTGGAATTCATTTTCACTTTAACACCTTCAATTGTTTCAAATAATAAATTACTGATTGTAAATCAGGACCACATTCATTGGAGTATGATGTTAAAATAAAGCAATACCATTAGCTCTGTAGGAGGGACCGCACTTCTTTTTAATGATCACAATACTTGACCTGTACCCTATTTTTCTCTAAATTTTCTTGCAGACGTGGGGGGAAAAAAAGAGATACCCAAGTGATTTGGTTCCCCATGGCCAGAGAACTCTTTTTTCAATAGAAAGAACGAAAGAAGTATGTGTCGTGTTCTGACAACGCTTTCGAAATGTTTTGAAATGTACACTTTCTTTGAATATAAATCTGATGAGTATGTTTTTAAATGACCTTCTCCTGGGTATCCAACTGTCTCGTGCGGGCTTGTAGTTGAAAATAATACTAATACTAAAACTAAAAATCAGAAAGAACCACCCTAGCTGAGTTGTTGCCATTTTACGACAGTTTACTGCCAGCGTGTAAGAAACCCGGCAGTGTCAAAATGGCGACTGTTGCTGTAGGTAAGGAGACTCGGGCAGGTTTCAACGGTGATGAATTCGTCAATGAATTAATTTTACAGAATGAGGATTCAATTTCAGACTCATCACACGTTGCTGATCTATCTATGAACGATGGAGAGGGAAAACAACGTTATATTGCCAAGGTAAGAGAAGGCATTTAGTCGTCCTGCTCTCCAATCTCACTTCTCTCCACCTTGTTGTGTTTATGTCGTAGTTATAGATTTCGTGGTCTGGTTGGATCTTTTTTTTTTCTCTTTCGCTTTTAAATTCACGGCCGTATTGTTTTATAATTTGTCAGACTAGCTACGAATGACATCTATTTTTTTTAATGTGTCCTTTCACGTTGTTTGTACGAAGACATTTATTTTATTGTTTGATTTGAAGTTTCATTTTTCTTCAAATCAATAATACTCTCGCTAAACAAAAAAATCGAACCTTAATGTTGACAATATTAAACTCTGTTGGATCACAATATCTACATTAATTTTTTGGCTATTATTACTTATCTTTACATATATCATAATATCAGTTTCACTCTGACTGAAAAATCGCATTTTCTTTCTTTTTATAAACAACAATAATAATAACAAGAATCTAAGCAGGGTCACAAAATAATTAGACAATTTGAATTAAGTCACCAACTTTGGAAAAGATAATAAATAAAAATGTTTAAAAAATAAATATTTTCCATTGAAAAGTTTTTGACCAAAATATAAATAATAACTAAAAATAGATCCTTTTTATTTTGGAAAAATGAATCAAAAGTTTCGCCAATTTTTTTAATTCTTGGTGAGCGAATTGAATTGTTATTGTATTGAAAAGACTTCTATTTTTTTTTTTTTTCAAGAAAGAGATTTTAAAAATAAATCTTAGTAATAATTCTAAAAATTACTTAAACCAAATATTACAGGAAAGAAAATTAATCACAAAGGATAATGACAGAGGTAAAAAAACATTAGGATAATTGAAATTGAAATTTCTGAACTCTTACATTAATATTTATTTGGATCACAACACAAATTATTATCAAAATTTTGAAAAAAAAGCCCCATCAAATTTCTGATATTAGCTAGTTTGGAAGAAAAACAAAGCACTAATATTTTGATAATATTTGTTGGATATTTCAACCAACATTCAGACAATTACAAAAAAGATGTCTTTTCTTCTTTTGCTAGTTTTCAGAATTAAAAGTAAAACTAAATAATAACCCGAATTTGTGGGCCATGTAAATCACCCGTGCATTTTAGGGCGACCGTATTAGTGATAACCCCCCCCCCCCAAGATATCTAACGATTAAAAGGTATGGCTTTTTATTCTAAAGCCTGATAATTAAAAAAACCAACTCGGTTGAAGAATGTAAAACAAAACAAAAATAATAATCACTCAACTAAATTAATTACATATGAAAAGTGAAAGCTGCCAAAAAATAAGAATAGAGCTGCTGATCATTTTTTTTTGGTTGTGGTACTCACTCATTATCTAATTTATTTATTAAATAAAATGCTTGTTTACTGCTATCACATCGAATTTTAAAATTGCTTCATACTGTAACTTGATAGTTTTGACAACATACACGAGCAATTCGTAGTTGGAAAAGAGAAAAAAATGACATGTTTTGGGTTTTTTTGTGCCTACTACTGTACTGTATGTTTTACAACAAACATACAAGTAAAACACATCGATTATTATTCTTTCTTCAATTACACATGATCCTGTTTTATTAAATGGTTTGGAAAAATGATCCGTTCTGTTGTGCGTTACTGTTGTTATTGTTTGTGGGTTTTATATTTCTTTTCGATGTGTCGAAAAGACCAAATGCTGACAAAAGTTATAAATTAGTTGCAATACGAGGGATGGTAAAAAAATTATTTCTAACAATTTGTTTTCACTCACAACTGGACCCACCCTGGATGACACGGTGACGTGACACAGCCACACCTTTTTACTACTACACATTTTTTTTTTATCTCTTCTTCAATCAGTCTCGGGTACACATCGTATTTTTAAACTTTATTTTATTACTGGTTAATCAATATGATCGGTTTGTTTTTATAATTAACATAATTGTGGAGATAAGTAAGTTTTAAAAAAAATTAGTATTTATGTATTATTATTATTATTACAAAATTGTAGTAAACAGTTACAGTAACAAAACGACGCTAAATAAATACGTAATTCTTTTACCCAAGCACTGACACGTAATTCAGACGTAAGGACTTCACTTTATCGTCCAACTGGCGAAAAAGGAGAAAAAAGACATATTGCCGTTAAAAGGTATTACTAGTATCTCTTGATTTAATACGTTTAACAACTAATATTCGTATTATTATTAAGTGAACGATGAGGAGAAAGTCCATCTCTTTTAAGTACCCCTGCCCCAAATACCGAGGAATTATGACTAATTTCAGTAATTGGAATGAATGAAAGATGCGATGATGGGCCGATCATTAAATCCTCTTTACTTTATGCTTTTGCAGCTTTTAATCCGAGCATTGATTTCTGAAATAAACTCGTTGTCGTCGTCACAGTTCATTAAAAAAAAAAAAAATCGAAATGTATGTGTTAAAAGGTGAATTGCTTTCATTATTGGGTTCCAGAAGTAAATAAATCGTTATTGGCTCCGAGATTTTTTTAAATGTTTTTTTTTTTTTACATCAAATTAAATTTTTTTTATCATGGGAAATTCAGGTCTGATTTTTAAAATGTCATTAAAGACAAAAGAACAATTTAATTTAAATCGAAATTTTTAATTTTATTAAATTTGACAAATAAATACGAAGCAAATTGAGAGAAAATATTAATATTTTGGTTTGATAAAAATGAGAATTATTGTTGTTTTTTTTTTTTTGTAAAAACTTGAAAACTCGGCAACATCCAAGTGAGAGATTGCAAATTGCGGAGGTTTTACTGTTTTACCGTATAATTTTTTTGAATGAATATCTAGGAAATGAATGGTGAAGTGAGTGATGCCACTTTGGGTGCTTGTCGCTTCTAAGTCTAATTCACACATCACAAGCCGAGACAAGAGGAGCTCGAGCAGGTATGGCTGATGCCATAGCCAGTGTCTAGGAAATAATTCTTAAGTAAAGTGTCAATCCTTTTTAGCAATCATAAGCAGTTTGCAATACAGCGAGTCCCCAGGTTACAAACAAGTTCTGTTCCTAGGTCTGTTCATAAGTCGGAACAGTTACATACGGTGTGTGTATCTAGCGTCAGTTAGTCAAATGTTTGTCTCAGTATATAGTATATATTTTAAATTTCTATACATAAAAACCATTAAAGAAACAATAATAATAATAATAATATTAACTACAACAACAACAATATATACAATTACCATTATTTCCATGCTATTTAGATTGTTTACATTGAACGAGCGTATGGTGAATGTTTGGGAAGGTCTATGTCCTTCAAAGATTTGCCAGATGCTTGTTCAATGTAAACAATCCAAACAACATGATGATGATGATTAAGTGCAAGTGCTGGTCTTGTTCTTCTGTGTGTGTGTATGTATATGACGCCATGATTAACTATACAATTAATTGAATAAAGCTTTGAAAGGCATCCACCAAGTTTTTCATTGTCATTACAATAATAATAAAAAAAGTAACCACATGTGTGTAGGGGGAGGGGTATTCTTGATTAATAATTAAGATGACATTAATTTGATGATGCAGAAGAAGGTGGAGAGATGGCTACTATTAAAGATGATGGGCCTTGTGTTGGAGAGTCAGGGCTTAATTCTGTCACTGGTGCTGGAGTAGATTTCTTGAAGTAGGCATCAAGGGAGGTTTGAACAGAGGCTTTCTTTTTTTCATCATAAATGGCCTTGTAGCAGCTGAGGCCGTCGGTAACCGTCTGGTAAACTTTGGCAAACCTCTCTGCATTAGGATCTTGCTCCTCTAACTTTACCAGCCCTGCTTCAATGAGACGAAAGGCTCCTTTGTCAAAAACCTCTTGGGTTCTGGAGTTTCTAGGTTACGGTCTTCTTCTTCAAATGCTAGCATCTGCTGCTCCAGCTCCAGCTCCGTAAGGTCCTCATTGTTCAGTTCTTGGGAATGGGATTCGAGTAAATCTACAACATCATCTTCATTGCCTGGCTTTGGAGATGTGGTCAGCTGTAAAGCCCTGACAACCATGTGTGAATTAGGGGCACAATCTTTTCCACATTCCTTTCATGGTTGATTGCTTTATTTCATCCCAATAATCTGCAATGTTTTTGATCGCTTCATAAATATTATAATTCCTTCAGAACTCCTTTAATTTTGTTGGATTATCTTGGGTAGCCTTGATTGCTTGCGAGAAGGCCCGGCGTATATAATAAGCCGTAAAGGTGGCTATAGTCCTCTGATCCATAGGCTGAATTACCGAAGTGGTGTTGGGCTGTAAAAAGATGGCCTTTACATTTGGGTGTAGGTCATCTAAAGTGATTGGATGTCCGGGCGGGTTGTCAAGCAGAAGGAGAATCTTGAAGGGAAATTTCTTGAACCAGTCTTCAAAGAGAGCACGTGTAACCCAAACCTTTGAATTTGCCTTCCAAATAACAGGAAGAGCTGCCTTATTGATCTAGTGAAGTGCCCTCGTATTTAGGGATCGATACACAAGCAAAGGCTTAAGCTTGAAATCTCCGGATAGGCTACCCCCAAGCAATCATATCAGCCTGTCCTTGGAACACTTTTTTCCTGCTTTGAAATGTAGGTTCTATTTGGCATTTTCGTCCAGTATAAAGCCAGTCTCATCTATGTTGAATATTTGCTCTGGCAAATAACCGCCCTCCTCAATAATTCTTTTCAACTGTAAACTCACTCACTGTACTTACAACCACACTTGCTGTGTCACTTAGCACTTTGAGATTGTACAAATTTGTCCTTCCTTTAAACCGATTAAACCATCCTCTGCTTGCAACAAATTCTTCCTCATAATGACCGTCATTTGCTATACATAGCCTTTAAAGCATTGAAAAGGCTTAGAGCCTTTTGTCGCAGTAAGGCTAGGCTAATAGGAATATGATGCTGATTTTGGTCCTCTAACCAAATCATCAATAGCCTTTCCATTTCAATGATCAAACCACTGAGCTGCTTTGTGATATTAGTAGTCTTTGTCATGGTAAAACCTTTTACATGACCCATTATGTGCACTTTGTCCTTTAAAATTGTTCTGATTGTTGACCGATTGCAGCCAAATGCTTTTCCAATGACAGATGGTGTTTCACCTCTTTCCTTTTGCTTTATTATATCCAGTTTCTGTTCACTCGTGATCGTTTTTTCTTTTCTTTTGCCCATCACTTGCATCGGCTTTATGCTTTGGAGGTATGGTTTTTGAGATTGAAATCGTTCGGAAAACAGAAGTCACGTGAGAAAGAAAAATTGTAGACAGTTGAAAGAGTCACGCATAATGGAAGTTTAGTTGATGACTAGTGGTGCCAATGATTGGACTTTTAGTGAAGCATTATCCTTGGCGTTCGGTTGTCAATGTACCCCCTTATATCGCTAGCACTTGTACCTAGGTGTAAGCACTTCGTGTTTTAGCTGGCTCCACAGAAAATTGCCAACCAGCCCACAAATCTGTGCTTGTTTATATTTCTATTTTTCGTGGTGGGATCTCATTTTAGAAGATTTAGAAATTATTTAAAATCTTATTTTTAGTCAATACGAATGGTATAAAAAGTTGAACAAAGTTTAAATTTAACCGCTACAGCATTAACAACTGCCATGTCTCGCAAACTTTTGACAACAAAGCTACATGTGTCGATAAAAATGTCCGAAAATGTAACTTGTCAATTTCAACATATTATTTTTTGTGTTATTAACAAGAATAAAGGGCACTTTCAGTATGTCTGGATCCGGACATTCACGAAAAAATTCCCATACTAAAACTCATTCTGGTGTTGATTTTATTTAGATGTATCTAAATGTAAATTATTGTTTGTTTTGTAAAATTCAAGAAATAAAATAATTCAGAAAGAAAACAATTACAATACAATCTTAGCAATGTTTAATTTGAAAACGGGAACAGGTAAGTAACTTTTTTCGGCTAACCCTGGCAGTTATTACAAACTGCTGTCTGTAATTCAATTTAAAAAAAAAAATTATTTATGGCAGCCCGTTCGTAAGTCGGGGACTCCCTATACATGTTTTCTTAATTTATTTTTCTGTAAGGAATAATGTGTCACCATTCAATAAAAAAAAAAAAAAAAAGAAAAGATTTTCTCATTTCTTCTGAAGTAGTTTCCATTTACTGTGCCTCTGACAATTGAGAAGCAATTCTCATATAACTCATTTAACTGTTTCTCATTATTTGGTCTTGTTACAGATTAAGCCAAGCTTAGTAAGTATCTATTGTATATAAATTGGGCATGGTTGGTGGCTGAGATAGTTGCAGATTTTCCACTGATGCCAATGATTGATGTTTGAGCCCAGGTAAAAAGCCAGGGTTTTGAATGCTTATTGTCAAGGCAAGAAGCAAGCCCTTCCTACTTGGAAGATACAATACAATTTTTGTATCCCTCCATTTGGCCAAACTAAGCTATACTTTGTAAATAGCCATACATCTTTTTATTTAAGAGTGGATGTGTCACTTATCTGTATTTGAATTGTTTCTCCCTTGTCCAGAGAATATGTACCATATGAATATAAATTTTTTTTAAATTTAAATTTTAACATAAACACCCATTCAAGCCAGACAGAATTGGTTTCTGTCCCCTTCTCTTTTATTCATTTTTGCCAGATACACAAACACAGCATTCTAATTTTATAATTGCAGTCTTTCAAGAATCGATATGCCAGTAAAATTGTTTTGCTTCTGAGTGCAGTAATGTAAATAAAGCAATGTTATGTCTTCAAACATACAACTGAAAGGTAAAACAGTGGACAAAGTTAATTCCTTTTGACTTTACTGCTTAGGCACATCAAAAATGACATATGCACAATGTAAGCTTCAACAAAGCAAATGCTGAGCAAGGGGGAAACAGGTGTCAACTTTACTGGAATTATGAACAAATTGTTTGTTTGTTGCTGTGAAATTCTGTTGCACTTTTTGACTTCTGGTTAGGGATCTCATTAGTTTGTTTTTATCATTCTTAAGGTCAAATATAAATGTGTGTTTCGAAACCCAATCGCTGACGAATGTATTATTTGTAATTCATAGACAATAAATCTGATTTAAGTGTTTTATAACTTTATTTTTCATTAACAATCTACATACCTTAAGACATACAGTATATAAATATCTATATAAAACTCCACTCCAACTTCTATTCTGACTGAAGATGATTAC
>VCCN01000462.1:5144080-5157068 GCA_006491835.1 Architeuthis dux | reverse complement strand
AAAGCAACTAATAAAATTAAGTTGAAGGTAAAAAGTAGTCATCAAAATTTGAAATAATAAGTAATTGTTTGCTTTGTAGATTTTTAATTTATTGTAAAATTATTGTGTGTTTAAATCAAAAATAAAACCATAACACCCTGTTTGTAAAATATTGTTTGTTTAAAAGTATAAATTTTTAATAATTTTGTATGCAGTCTAACAGTAAAAACAGTATTTTTGGGGGCTGTGAATACTTTTTTCTACAGCACCGGTCTGATTTCGGAAGGGACTTTTTATCTTTTCTCCAAAGAAACCAGTTTCTAAAGCAGGCAGGTGTTTACACTAATGGTTTAAAATGCTGAAAATGGCAGAGGTACCTCAATTATAACCTGGGGTTTGTTACTCAGTAATAGTTACATATAGTGAAATGCAAATGTCCCGGATGCATTTGAATGGGACGCAGTTGTCCAGGACCGCATTTGACTAGGACACAAATGCCTTAGTACCAGTTTCCTTCTATCCTGTCTCCTTCAAAATTATTTTGAGTATAAAGAGGAGGCCATTGCTTTTCTCATGGATTCAACTTAAATTTTCCTTGTGATTGTTCTGATGAAACTATTATTCTGTACTCTCATCATTTTGGGGACTGATGAAACTATTATTCTGTACTCTCATCATTTTGGGGAATGTGATAGATAACTCTGTGTATGTTTGTATCTATCTACCTATCATCTGTCCTATCTATCCACATACATAAACATGGTGAAGGTACCAAATTTAAACTGTTTGACACTTTGTCATTAATAGTAAATATGAAGGCAGGTGATTGAAAGCTAGTACATATGGGTCATTCCATATCAAATCACCTAATGGTCCCATGGGCAGCATCTGGGATTTTGATGAAATTTCAGTAGGTGATACCTTTTCTAGAAAAAAATTCAACCCTGAAAATTTCAGCTTGATTGAACCACTGGATCAGAAGTTATGACAAATTGAAATTTGCTTAAATTTACATGTCACGAGCAGCAAGCATGCTTTTCCAAATTTGGCACTTCATAACTGTGCTATTTAAAAAGATATCTAGCTGAAATTTGGTACCCTTGTAGTTTTTCATCCAACAAAGCCATTTCTGGTTTAGGAGTTATGGGTCTTTCAAAATGGGGGGAAATGGCTTTTTAGGGGGAGTTGCTAAATGTTTGGCTGGCCGTAGAAACTGAACTAAAAATTCCATTGGATTATATTCAGTTGATGCATTTCCTTGTGTAAAAGATTGAAACATAGAGTTTAAAAGCATTAAATACTTTTCAAAGTTTTATGAATGCATGAAAAGTAATGTAGTCAGTTGAAAAAATGGTTCAAATTTTGCTGAATTATAGTTCAATCTATCCTCTTTCATTCCTAAAAATATCTAACTTGGATAAACTGCCACACATTTAAAGAATTATCTTCAGAAGAATTACAACTGAGTATATGAGTAACAATAAATTAAACCATTATAACCCTTGAAATCTCACCAAGTGACACCTTTTCTAGAGACAAATCAACTCAGAAAATTTCAGCTTGATTGAACGAAAGGTTCATAAGTTATAATGCATGTTGCAAGCCACAAGCATGCTTTTATCAACTTTGGTCCTTTATAACTTTGGTATTTAAGAAGATATCTAGCTAATATTTGGTACCCCTCTAGATTCTCACGCAAATAAGCCATTTCTGGCTTCATTTTACCTCTATACTATGTGGTTTGGAAGTTATAGTCCTTCAAAATGGGGGGAAATTGTTGGGGGGGGGGATCTGCTAATTCTTTGGCCAACCACAGAAACTAAACTAAGTGTGTTAAAATAAAAAATTCCACTGGATTATTTTCATTTGATGTATTGCCTTGTGTAAAATATTTAAACAGAGTTTAAAAGCATTAAATACTTACTCTCAATTCTCATAGTCTTATTCAGGACGTTATTGTTGAACATTACTTTTTACGTCTTAATTCTGTTCATCTTTAACCCTATTTGAGGCTTTCCCTACTTAAATCACTTAGCTTTTTTTGCAACTCATCTAATGTTTCTGATATTATTGCAATGTCATCAGCAAATCGTAAATGGTTCAAATATTCTCTGTCTATTTTTACCCTCATTTTTTTCCCAATCAGTTTTCCTAAAGATGCTTTCTAGACTTGCTGTAAATAGTTTATGCAAAATTGTATCCCCTTATCTCACTCCTTTCCCAATCTTTATCTTATTTATATCTTTATGAAGTCGAATTATGGCAGTTACATTTTCGTATATATTCTCTTTTTATAACAACTTATAATTCTCGTTAATACCTTGCTGAAGTAAATTTCTTACGAATGAGGATTCAGACCTGAATAGAGATTATGTCCGGGGAAATACAGATGTATGACAACCCTATAGTAGTAGTAGTAGTAGTAGTAGAGTGGCACAAGATGAAAGAGGATAATGATCAGCATTTCCAAACTGTCAATCCCGCCTTGTTTGTAAGAAGCTACAAAAAATGTGTCTATGCAAAATGTTTGACTTAATTGGCACTTGTATGTCAATATACCAGAAAATGATGTACAATCTTTTAGGAATAAGACAAATCTGGCACAATGCTATATTGCTGGAGCATTTAGTGAGGGTTAAGCTCATTCTCAATGCCTTGAGAAACATGGTAATTATCATATTGCCACAAGTGTTTTATATCAGAAACTAATATACACCTGTCCACCCACTGTATCATAAATTAGGAAATCTTTTATAAAAATGTTCATTTTGATCCTATTTTGGAAGGTACTTTTGGTGAATGTTAATATATTACTACTTCATCATCATCATTATCAGCTATTTCCCATCCAGTGCTGTACAAAAGCCTTTTCCAACTCAACCCATGACGATTGTGTGATCAGGTTGGTTTTTGGGGAGGTAGTGGCTAATTGAGCTCACCTGTTGCCACTATTTTCTGGTGAGCTGGTTTTGAATTCAGAGTTGTCCCTCTCCTAGACTGGTTGTCTCCAATGGCTAGAGAGACCAGTCTGCCCTGCTATTTTACCCATAGCTGTGGGCAGAAGAGATGGATTCATGCATTTCCCAAGGGCATTAGTAAGAAGTGAATGTAGACTGCCTCAGCTGGATTTTGAACACTACTCATTGATTCCATTGTCTGTTAACCTCCTTTTTATTACCTAAATCTGGTTATATGTAATAAAACAGGTTTGGAAATGTTTTCATCTGCTTTCTATTGTCTCTTGTTTGCTGAAACTTTAATATTCTTTGCCTGTTCTGATTGAAACCTCCTCGTGCAAACATCTGATATAAGTTATTATCAGCTATTGATCTTTGTATTGATTGTTGTCATCCAAATTGCACAGGTGTTGACAGTGAAGAATTTTAACAAATTTCTCAATTTGATAATTTGTTCATTTTTTCTTTAAACCCTTGGTATACTATCAACTTGAAATGTTAAAGTATTTACAATACAGGATGAGAAGCCAAAACTGAATATTTTATTCTACAACTTGGATGTATATAAACATTGATGACACATTTGGTATTTTAACAAGTGTTGTTTTTTGTTTGCATTACTTGTTTATTTACATTGTCTGCTTGGGACACCTTGTATTTAGAAAAACTGCAGAAAAAGAGGATAAGGTAGTAAAATATTTTTGGTAATTTTACAATAGGCTCGTATTGTAGGCAAATTTATTTATTCATAAAATGGGAATTTAACAATCTTTTGAAATGGTGTTTGTCTACAAAGCACATTCTCATTATCACTAAATTATGTGTGGAAGATCAGGTTCAATTGAAAAAAAAATACTTCAATCATTTTATTGTATTTGGTATTAACCCAATAGAACTCTGGAAATGTCTATTCCAAGCTGTTGTCAGGAAAATAGGTTTTGTAATTCAATGGCCTTTTTTACATTATCATTGAAAGAGTTTCTTGATTGAACTATTTCACGAATGTAACATCTGCTTATAGTCTAGTTAAAATAGGTTTTGACCCAGAAAAAAATGTCTACAAAATAAATTTGGTACCATTGGAACGGCAAAGTTGTCCTCTTTCAGAATTTGAAAACTCCTCTTTTGTCTGCCCTGGGGAAATTTTTTTATTTGCAATAATTAACAGATAGTCCATTGCCTGAGGGGGTCCCCTGTGTATAAGATAGGCCCTAAGTTTATCTTTATATCCTTGTACTAGAAAAAGTGAGTTTAGACTTTTGGTCTCCACTGCCAAGAGAGTTAATGGGGGCTGATTTATAATCCTGCTCAAACTTTTTAGTGGAAGGGAGTGATACCTTTTTGGAATGCTCAGGCCATAAGGAAATGATTTTTTTACAGACCAGACCAAAATACTGTCATAAATCCCTATGCCCGAATATAGTTAAAAAAATATTTTTGTGTTTTTTAAAAGATTTTGCTCCTATCAGTCTACATGATATCTCCAAAGTTCTCTATGAATGTCAATGAAGTTTTGTGGAAAGTTATGCCACTGGGTAAGGAAGAAGTGATTAAGTTCTGTTGTGGATCCAGGAATTTGTTTTTGATTGAGAGATATTTTTCCATTTTAATATTTCATACATTTCTGTATTAGCTCATGTCTGTCCACACAGTATCTCCAAATGTTTTCAATGAATTTCAATGAGATTTTGTGGAAGTCACAAGATAAATAAGTGATTAAATTTGGGAGCGGATCCAGGAATTTGTTCTTGATTGGGAGATATATTTTGCATTTAAAAAAAAATACATTTTTGTATTCGCTCCTGTCTGTCCATACGATATCTCCAAAAGTTTTGTATGAATTTTAATGAAATTTCATGGAAGGGTGAGGCATGTGGTAAGGAAGATGTGATTGAATTGTGGGACGGATCCCGGAATTCGTTTTTGATAGATATTTTTCCAGTTTTTTCTTCCTACATTTCTGTATTCACTCCTGTCTGTCTACACAATATTTCCAAAACTTCTCTATTTTGGGGTGGATCAAGGAATTTGGTTTGATTGAGAAATATTTTTGTGTTTTTCTTTTCATACATTTCTGTTTTTCTTTTCATACATTTCTGTATCTGCTCCTTTCTGACCTCACAATATTTCCAAAAGCTTTCAATGAATTTCAATGAAATATTGTGGAAGGGTAAGGCACGTATTAAGGAAGATTTGATTAAATTGATGTGATTAAATAATGTCAATTATTTTTTTACTTTCTTAATTTGAGTTTTTGTTAGAAAATTGTTTTATAAAACTGTTTTTCCTTTCAGAAGTGAATCCTTGGATGGCAAAAGTGATTCAGCAGTTATTGACACTGTGATGCCACAGAATATCCTGTAAGTGGCAGCTTTTTATATTATTATCATTATAATAAATGTTTCTATTGAAATCTGGTATTTCTGATATGTTCTCACTAATTTTATAAAAAACATTTTCTTTTTCTATAGTGGAGAATACGCTGACAGAATATTTAAAACAATGAAGGACATAGAGCAGCTGATTGTCTATGAAAAGTCTATGGAAGAAGAGGAAAAAACCCAGTAAGTTTTATGAAAGCAACAAATACTGGCAGATCATTCTCTCTCTCTCTCATAATCATTTGCAAATGTTTTGCAATATAGACTTCTGTGCCACATAAAAGAACATTTCTTCCTATTTCAAGTCAGCTTTTTGGGAATAATAAAGACCAAATATCTGGATTTATTTTTTCCAATTGGGTAAATATATCTTTATATACTACTAAGTTAGGGATATTGGGATTATTGTGGGCATACTTTTACTGTTTATTTTTAGCTTGTTTCTAAATTTTAGTATGTGTAATATGGATGTTTCCTTTTCACAAAAAGGGCACAGTATTGGATTACAAGCTTTATTGGCTAATCTAGCACTGCTTTAATGGCTTACAGCAAAATTTCATAACAACGTCAGAAACGGGTGCTTCCACCATAGGCATTGATCACTGCCTGACTCATACTCCTCACTAGTCTCAGGATATTGTTTTGTAGTATGGCATTCAACTCCTCAACCACAGCAATACACAGTTCTCAGAGGTCATGCGGTGGAGGATCACGAGCATAAACACGTTGTTTATAACCGGTTCCACAAGTGTTTTATTCTGTTGAGATCCGGTGACATGGATGGCCCCTCTATATGTGGGACATCATTGAAAACGTGCGGTAACTATGCAAACACAATGAGGAGTTGCATTATCATCCATGAAGATGAAGTTTGAACCATGGTGGAGCCACTGAGGGATGAAAATGAGATTAATAATATCTCGTAGGTAAGATTGGTTAGTGATGGTTCCATCAACAATGACCAGATTTGTTTTTCTGTTCCTGGTTACTCCAACCGATGTTGCACTGCCACCTGGTTGGTTTGGGACCATGTTAACTGTGGCATAACGCTCACCTCCTTGTCTCCATACCCGTTAATGACCATCGTTTTGGTAAAAATTGATTCTGTACTCATTAGAAAACAACACTGTTGACCATTTTTGCTATGTCCACCTCACATGGGCTCGGGCCCACTGCTGACGTGTATGGCGATGTTTGTCCATTAGGGGCGTCACATGCAACAGCCATCTACCATGCAGTCAAAAATGATGAAGCCGGTTGTGTATTGTCTGACGGGATACTCCTGTCCTCCTAACAGCTCTCGGGCGTGTCTGAAGCTGGGTTGCAGTTGCATCGTGGAGGGTATAGTTCCAGGTGTATTGATCATCATTACAGTCAGTAGCATGTGGAACACCGGAAGGTGGCCGCTCATGGACTGTTCCCATCGCCTGATGTCTGGAAACAAGTTGATTGACCACGCTTTGTTATACATAAAGTTTACAGGTGACATAAACCGATCTACTTCCTGTCTGAATGCAGGCAAGCGCTAAGCGGTGTTGTTGTTCAATGAGCTTACGATGGTACATCCTGAACACTCAAATCAGGACTAACAGCCTTCTAAAGATACCCTGTGCTTTTTATAGCCCTAAAATCATAACTGTACACAATGGTCACTACCACTACTTGTTTGTTTTTTTTAAGCTATGACACTTTGGAGGCTCGCAAAATATGAGCAAAGAAAACAAGTACAGTATTTTTCCCATGTACAGCCACGTGTTACTACACAAAAATGAGATCATTCATAAGAAACCAACACTGTGAGCAAAAACAGACACACCTTAATCCCAATATCCCTAACTAGTAGTATATATGAATGCTTAAAGTAATACATTGTAAACTGTAGACTTAGATATTAATTGAAGGACAGTTGAAAGATTGAATTTCAATTTCAAAAGATTTTAATTTGAAATTCATATTAAAATTAATTTATGAACAGTCATCCTATTTTTTTGTTGCAATTTAGACAAAATGACAAATAATAAATTTTAAAAAATTCCAATACATTCTTACAGGTATGCAGAAAAATACTGAGTGTTCAGGCTTTAATTTTTAAAAAGTTACATTTGTCCTTTTATCAATGCAAAACTGAGTGAATCTTGATTTTACATGACTCATATTAATGTTGATATGCCAGAAAAAACTCATAGATACTGAAAAATAATGGGCAATCATTACCATTCCTGTTTCTATATGGCCGACGCTTCAGCTGCCAATGACACTGATAGCAGAATTTAAAAAGCTAAAACACTAACTCTAACTACCCTAAACCCTAAAAACCCCAACCCCAACATGCTAAAAATGTTACCCCTAATTTATCCTTTGTTCATTTGTATTTATCAAGGGAATAAAAAAACAAAAAAACTAGTCTCTTGAACCACATGAAATTGCCCAATATCAGTAGACCACTTAGAAAAGGAAGAAGCTGTTCTGAGGAATCTTCTCCTCTTTCTTTGACTTTAAATTCACCATCAGCTGCAATGGAGGACTTCGGTCGATTCCGCTGTCATCACAGCTTTAGCGGCGGCTATATGGAAACAAGAAAGGTAATGATAGCCAAATAATGAATATGAATTGTCTTTTGAATTTTATCTACGAATATGATTTGACTTGAATGGTTGGATTTGAACTGAGCATTTGTTACTAATTGTTGACATTTTTTCTCATAGACCTGCCGAACTTCCTGAGTTGGATGCTATTAGCCATGCATCATTGATTGGCCATTGCTTGACTGCTTACATTTCCACATTAAGTGAAAGCCACATGAAGACAATTGCATCCAAAATCACGGTAGATTGTCAGGCAATGTTGACTCGCTTGTTTAGGTAAGATTCATTACAACTTGAAAGATACTTAATTTTAGTCTTTTATTTTTTTGTCTCTTTTGTTGGATATCATCTCTTATTCTTTGTAATGATCAGATTTCTATTCTGGACAAAAGATATGTCATTCTTAGAAAAGTTTCCAATTTACTTACCTAAAATACTGTCTAGGCAAACAAATTAATATTTTATTGCAATCTCAATAAGAGTTACTCACTTTTATTTTTGGCAAATCCTGTAAGGATTTGTCCTTGTCATGTCTACATGGGTGTAGTGTTAAGATATTCTTGTGAAAGGCATGATCCTCAAATTTTGATGTTATGTGATAATTAATGTGGGGAAAATAATAAAGACATCCTCCCCCATTGATATTAACTATGCTTAGTCTGGCCAAGTGGGGAGAGATGTTTGTCTTGATAATTGGCTTTTACCTGGGCTTGAACAGCAACTGCCAGTGGGAAATATGCAACTATCTCAGCCACTAGGCAGGCCCTCTCTTGTTTATTATTCAAACTTTAATCATCAAAAGAATTCATGATATCCTTAGAAATGTTAGCTATGATCACCAGAGTTGGATTTGGATTTTCAAGTCTGTTCGAGTAATAGAATTTTAAGGGGCATGTATTTTGATTCTCTCCTTGCCAATCTTTATTTGATGTTATACCAAGGGAAGTTGACCGGTATCATATCTTATTCAGAATTTACCTGGAATTGTGGGAAGTAGCTATATCAGATCTTTTCTAGAACCAAAATTGAGGGTTTTTTTAATCCTTTTATTTCTTTCAACAACATGTTTTTGAAAGATTTTAAAATCTTTTAGACCCCTTACATGTTTTTCTTTTAGCAATTGCAAATAAATAAAATCTGATCGAAGCATTTGAATATTGGGCTGATTTTTTGCTCTCTTTTTTCTTTTTCTTTTTCTTTTTCTAATTTCTGTTTTTGTATTCAGATTATCTGATGCCCATGTTTATTACCACCATGAAGAACGGGAAGGTTTGGTAAAGGTCTGCAAGTTGGCTTTACATCAGAAATATCCTAAGTATGGAACAGAAGGCTTTGAAGCTTTGTATTCTCGGCCACCCGTTATATACCTCAGTTCAGCATCCCCTGTTGGTTTGGGTCAACATCTTTGCACGCAGGTACATTGCTTCTCTTATTCATCAACTAATTTGGTAACTTCTTTGGTCATCTTAAGTCACACTTTATGCACCAACACATATTAACAGTGTCTGTTAGCAGAACCTGGGTTAAAATAATTTCTAGTAATTTTGTCAATTTTACTTTTAACATTAGAAATAGTAAAAATGAACAATGCAAAAATGGTTATAGAAAAGGAGAAGCGAGGCTTGTTTGTATGTATCTGTTCTTGTGCAGATCTAAATCATCTTTTTTTAAAAAAGATCCAAATGGAATTATTCAAACTAGTATCCACATTTTTGTTGTTTTGAGCACTACATTTCAGTTGGTGGGTTCTCCAGCCTTCTTCAGTTGTATGTTGCATCTTCCATTTTTTTATTGATTCATTGAAAATATTTAGTTTGACTTTGTTTCACTCACACAACACAGTTTAAGCTGGTTGATTTTCCAGCCATCTTGAAAATAACTAAAAATGTGAATAATGGTCTGAGAAAAACAACTCTTACCAAGTTATTATGATACTTCATTAAGAATATTAACCAAAAAGCAGTTATAGAACCCAAACTTTTAAAACAACTAATATTTTAAT
Organism: Architeuthis dux; assembly: GCA_006491835.1. Taxonomy (NCBI): domain Eukaryota; kingdom Metazoa; phylum Mollusca; class Cephalopoda; order Oegopsida; family Architeuthidae; genus Architeuthis; species Architeuthis dux. The sequence continues at coordinate 5,147,164 of VCCN01000462.1, read as the reverse complement.
CTTTACTATTATAATTATTATTGGATAAAGTAATTGTAACATTATTTTAATTAAATTTGACTATCTTCATCTTAATTTCAGTTGTTTTTATATACAATTTTCAATTCGGGCCACTGAAGTCTTTGTGGTCGATTGGAAAAAGCAGCTAGGCATGAACTAGACTCCCTCTGGCAATGAGGGTGTGAGTTCGATTCTCACAAAGGCTTACTCTTTATTATCTAACCGATTCGTTGCTGTAGAAACAACAGCCCGAATTGAAAGTTGTATATAAAAACAACTGAAATTAAGATGAAGGTAAAAACTAATCAAATTTAATTAAAATAATGAACTAATATTTTGTTGGAAATTAATTAGAATTTTATATAATTAACTATTTAAAAAAAAAAAAAATATAATTTTTAGAATTTATTATTTGAAAACTTATATTAATAAAAATATTAATAAATTGTTTTTTTCCTAAAAGATTGATTAGTAAATAGTGTTTTTGTTTGATTTCAGCTTGGACTGCCTATGTCCTGTATCAGTATGGTTCCTTGCAACACTATGTTTGGCGCCAGCAGTAAAATGGTAATTTTCTTTTTGCTATTTGAGTTATTAAAATACTTATTTCAGGCTTATATTTCTGATGATTATTGCGACACAGCAACACTCCATGGGTCAGTTAAGAGATTGAGATGGATAGTATGTATAAGAATGCCATAAAAACAAAAATTGTATAGGATTGATAGAAGAAAGTTAACAGATTTTATGACAGAAAGTCAAGACACTAAGTTTATTCTCAGTTGTTATGTTCCCAGCAGGAAACCTTGATGGAATATCTTAAGTATATTTCATTATTTCCTGCACACACTTATTTCATTATTTCCTGAACACGCTTATTTAAGGAAACTTTGAGGAAATATCTTGAGAATATTTCATTATTTCCAGCACACCTTTATTTAAGGAAACTTTGATGAAATATCTTGACTATTTCATTATTTTTGCGCACCCTTATTTAAGGAAACATTAATGAAATATCTTGAGAATATTTCATTATTTCCTGCACACCAGTATTTAAGGAATACATTTCCAGTTTAGTCAGACAGGCTTCAGCCCTCCAGCTATTACATGTCTGTGTGTGTGTGTATTTACACATTAAATGAAAACTTTGGTTTCCTGGTAACCACATTGACATATCCTTTCTTATAATTATTTTACCAGCTGGAATAAAGTTTCTTCTTCCTAAGTTTTTAAACATTATTTTATCATCATTTCCTGCTTTGGTCATAAATGCAAGACAGAATTTTCGATATTACAATGCGAAATAACACAGCCAAGTACTTTTGTTGTAGGAGTTGAGAACATTTTTTTATTTAATGAATAAAAATTATTTTAATTATTGTTTTAAAGCTCATTTTTAACTTTTCTTAGTACATTTTTAAGATGGTTTGAATTTTTATTTTTATTTTCATCAAGATATTCACGATGATTGATTGAAAATACCATTCATCTTATTTTCTTTGAAAATTAAAAGCAAGCAATCTTTTGTGCATATCGAAGGTTGGCATTGTTCAGATTTATTTGATCAAAATCTATGTCTATTTTCATTTTTACCTTTTTCAGTTGTGGATTTAATATAAGACATTCTTTAATCTCTTTAGGATGTAGCTATGCTGGAGAAGTTGATACAAGATGATATTGCTGCTGCTAAAACTCCTGTCCTCTTGGTAGGTTATGCTGGTGAGTGTCCTGACTCTTTTGAGAAATTATACTAAGTACAGTTTTGTCATCCAGATCCAAGTCTCTTTGGTTCCAGAGCCAGGTCAGTTGGTTAGGTTTTCAGGTGTCCTGGGGATCATTGGGTTAGATAACTCTTCTGACCTACTTATTATACTCCTACTATGTCTTTTCAAGACCATGGATTGATAGAAGCACAAATAGTAAATGTTAATAAAACTTCTTTATCAAATTTTGGTCAGGTGACAGGACTTGTACCTGTCATTGCAAAAATGGTTGATTCAGACTTCTTAGAATGTATACAACTCGCAGAGGATAGACTTAATCTTGAACAAGTTTGCAATATTTGATTACACACCAGACAGATCTGATTGGTTTTGATAATATCACAGAACAATATGGCTGGAAGTTGGTCAATTATCATGAAGTTAAAAATATATTTAAGGAAAATGAATTCCCTGTTCAAATACAACCGGGTGTCCAACAAAAGATAATTTCAGAAATTAAGCTGGGAATGTAGAAATAGAATTTGTACATGTTCAGCATCTTAGCTATACAAATGAAAATTAACTTCTAATGCTGCTGGTACATTAGTTTTAGTAAAACTTTAAAAGACAAATTTTTGTCTTTTAAAAGCTTTTTAAAAAAAATAATACCCTAGTAAGTATGAAAATAAAAATTTACCAAATATTGAACCCCCAGCTAACAAAACACATTACATAAAATTTTAAAATATACTAACCTCAATAAACTTTAGGTTTTCTTAAAGAACAGAGACTGAGGAAGCAATTCTTGAAAAAGTAATAAGCACAGTTATGCTAATTTAAATTTGTTTATATTTTAAGGTCAATTTTCTTTTTTAAAATTAACTAATGAACCGATTAAAACCAAATTACTGCATTGTTGAGTAACTAATTAAACAAAAATTATCTAAATGACGAACATTTTGTTTTAAAAACAATTTTAAATATAGAATTTTAAAATTATCTGTCACCACAGGAATCAAATTGATTTGTGCACTGTGTAAACAAATGTGTAAACACAATTATATCCGGTTCTATATAGCTTACTCAGAGAAAGTTTATATAAGATTTTTCTAAAGATTATTACAATAAAATTGATATTTTACAATTTTGGGCATTTACATGTTGCTTTGTTTGCCGAAAAGTCTGTGGCGGTAGGAGCTGTTCAGGCTTCATTTTATAGCTTGTTTGTTTTACTAAAAAATTTAATAAGCCCGAGCTAGGTTCATTAAATTTTGTTCATATAACATTATTATAAATTGCAACTTTATTAAAGTCAACATTTTAAGTTATGAAATTGAAACTAAGCTATATTACATGAAAAATAGTGAATTAAAACAATTTG
>VCCN01000462.1:5130682-5144070 GCA_006491835.1 Architeuthis dux | reverse complement strand
AGATCTTTACACTTTTTCAAAAATGTTATTCAATTAAATGTATTTTTTGTGAACACCATAACTCCAGTGATAATCAACCTGACAAGATAATTTTTTTCACATTTTTCCAATTCTTTCCTCTTTAAAATGATATAGAATACTTAAAGGGAGCTTTCTGCTCACCTGATTCGCTTTCATCTGATCATCTATCCCCATTATTATTTTCCCAGGAAGAATCTCAATCAACTGGATTCTAATCACATCTGCCTGAACTCACCTCTTCCAGTAAACCAATGATTTCTTTCACTTGAAATTTTTTATTTTGCTATTTTGTTTTGTGACAATTGCTTCCTGTATCTACACTGTGTTTTTCAGACTCCACTTGAATACACTTTTACCAGCTGGTAGTGACATGAAACGCCTTTTTTTTCTATACTAAAAGGATTTGAACAGTTCAGAAATCCTTGTTAAAATTGGATGACATATATTTGTTATGTGTCCAGAAGAATAGACAACATGTGATGTTTGTTTGTTTGAGCGTGTGTGTTTTTCTTATCCACAGATAACTTATATATTAATCATTTGTTATTAATATTCTAAATACACCTCTATAAGTTATAGCTGTAAATATTTTTTTAAAAACAACCGTATAACCCTCAATATTTAAAATTTAAAACATTACAAACCACCAGATATGTTGTTTTTTTTTTAAAACAACCAAGACCAACAATAGACATAATTCTTTTTTTTTCAGAACGCTGGTACAAGATTTTAACGGAATAATAAATCATGGTATATGTAAGACCAGGTATAAGATTTTAAGATCATTTTCCACCTGAAGATTCACTAATAAATGTGAAATTTGTTGTGGATATACCATAATATTGTTATATTATATTTATGAATGAATGTCTTGGCTTTCGGAAACAAAGATTTTTGGGGAGTGTTGACCAAAGATGATGGGGCCTGTGTGTGTGGAGTAACCCTCCAGCCTGAGAAAGGAAGTTTTAAAGTGAACTGCGGCTTGCCCAGGGTCGACCCCACCCTTTAAACCAACGGTTTACATCCTATGGACCACCGGAGTGGCGCGAATATGAGCAGGGCCTATAGGTTGTAGGTTTGACAGGAGTGTCTTTCTCCTGACAGATGTTTGAGATAGCTATGGGGGTCTGCCGCCCCTAGTGCGGGAATGTTCCGACAGTGATGCTGAACTGTTGTTAGACCACAGGACATGAACATCCCATAGTTGGTAGATGTCTGTGCTGGCTATAGAGTTCTACCAACCCTTTGAAGGATAATCAGAATGGAACAGCTGCCTGCAACTGATCACAGATTTTCATGATAGTGCAGCTGTCTGCAAGTGTAGGCACAGATCCTCATGACAGTATGGCTGTCTGCATCTTTAAGTACAGACCCTGGTCACTCCGACAAAAGCAGATATGCGCTAACTCTGGGGTTCTGCTGATCCTGTCAGAGGGGTGACCTGAAAGTACCAGAATTGTATCTGATTCCTTGCGCATGTTGTAGCGTGGTGGATGTGATATTGGTATATAATTAATTAAACTGCTTCTTAGAATTGTTTTTGAGTTAAATTTAGTATTTCCCACTTATGCATTTTGCTGGAATTTGTAGAGTGAGCTCAATAGAAATTAGAGCTGTCATTTTTTTATGATAAAAGTTCAATTTCTTGCCTTGATTTTAGCTTTGTAAAATTTCTGATAGAATACAACTGAGTTCAGCTTTTTATTGTTGAATGCACTGGTATTATTAGTATTATCTCATTGACTTAGCTGCATTTTAAAAACTTGTTTACAATTCTGAAAGTTCAAATTTACTTAGTTTATTAAAAGTACACTTTGAATCACTGCAGCCAAGGTCACCGACCAAACCAAACAACAACAAAAAACATATTAGGGTGTTTGGAAAGTAATTATGTATTCTCGGGTTGGAAAGTGATTACGTATTTCATTGCTATAAATTATAAGCCAGCCAACTAATGCAAGACGGGTGAAGGATGGGAAGTTCTTCCAGATCCCCCATACTCACCGGATTTAGCACCTACAGATTATCATTTGTTTGGATCACTAGAGCATTTCATAAGTCGTAGAACATTCAGAAACAAAGAAGAAGTTGGAAAAGGTCTCTTAAACTTTTTTCAGAAAAAAACGCAGAATTTTTTCGACAATGAATCGAAAATTTACCTTCCCATTGCGCGGCTGTCATTGATAATGATGATGATTACATTATTGATAAATAGTATTTAATTAAATTTCACTGGCATTTGTTTTTATCTCCTTTTCAAAAATATGTAACTACTTTCCGAACACGAAAATATGTAATAACTTTTCAAATACCCTAATATTTAAAGTATGTGTTTGTGCTGGCAAGGGGGTTAATTGATGTAACAGTTTTGTATCACAAAAAGTGAACCTTTGCTGGGATAAGCTTCCAACAATGCATATTTGTTAAAGCCTAAAGAAAGCTTTGGTTTTTGGCTGCCTCACTAGTTTTGCTTACTTAAACTACTGAATTTTACATATACAAACAAATCACTTATTTAAGCAATTGGAATTCATTTTTTTACATGTATAACATCTGTTATTTTCAGTTGCATTCATGTTGATTTTCTTTATAAAAGACTATATTTATGGTTAGATTGACTTCTAGCTAAAATTGAAATTTATTCAGCTAATATTTATTTTATTTTACATATTGAGGTTATGATTACTTGAAAATTACAAAGCTTACTAAACATTTTACTTGCAACAAGATTTTAATGACCAACCAATAAAAAAAAAAATTTTTTTAAATGCAGGAAGTGAAATAAGTGTTTGCTAGACATATTCAGTATCTCATCTTAATGATTGATAGACAGATTCAGAATCTCATGTTAATGACTTAATGGCAGATTCAGAATCTCATGTTAATGACTTATTGGCAGATTCAGAATCTCATGTTAATGACTGATAGGCAAACTCAGTATTTCATTGTAATGTTTCTGTCAAAACAAACAAAGCCATAACTATTATGTTATGTTTTTATTTTTCAGTTTTTGTAATTTTGTTATTTCATTTTTTATGTTCTTTTGAAATCAATATTTATTTTTTTTATTTTATCAATTTTATTTTGACACTGTATCTCCATGTATAGATAACTTGATTCACAGAGGAATTTTATTTATCGTCCAACTTGTGTTTTATCTTTTTGTAGGCACACCAATCGTTGGGCATGTCGACAATTTAAAAAGACTACAAGAAATATGTGCCCTTAATGGTATTTGGTTGCATGTTGAAGGGTAAGATGTCAACTTTTTAAAACCTTTGCTTGAGAATCTATTACGGTAAAATCTTCAAAGATGAGAGCAATATCCACAATTCGTTCTAACATAAGACTTTGTTTTTTCTCATTATTTGTAAATTGATGTTTTAGTCTTGCTGATTACATGTAAAAAGAAAAAAAAGAACTTTACTTACTGAATATTAAAAAAATGCAATTATTTCTTGTTAAATTAAAACATATGTTTATATTTTAGAATAATAGCTGATCAATCAATTGGGCTATAATTAATTTAAAACTGAATGTGGATGACAGCCTTAGTCTGACTTTTTGAGTCAAGTCATTGTCATTATTTCATTCAGGCTAGCATTTTCATTCTTGCTGTTTTTACCATTACATTTCAGCTAATGTGTTCTTCGGCTTTTCTCAAATGTATAAATCAGCTGGCAGACAAGCATTGAAAAGCTATAATCCAAGGTGATACCACAGGGTTGGGCTGGCAAGACATATATGGAAATAAAAAGAAACACATTACCCTCTTTAGAATGAAGTCAAAATAATAAGGAACCTTACTGATGGGTGCATACATAAGTCTGATAAAAGGCTGTATAAGCAAACCCAATGTAGAATTAAAGTAAAAGTAGCCACAACTAAAAAGAATATTATCAATGTTTCAAATATGTAGTAAAAGATTTGTACAAATGTTGATCTACTCCATAAAAGTAGCCAGACTTTTTCTTCAGACCTACTAGTGGATTACCATTGTCTACAGAGTTCTTGGACAACCAGTCCTAGAACTAACTCTAACAGGAAAAACTCCTACCAAATGAACTATACACCTGAGGAAAATTGAAGAGCACATTTGCCAAATCATGATAAATAGTGAAAGATGAGAATACTAGTCTAAATAGGTTCTTTGGCCTTCCTCAGATGTACGTTGCATCCGATAATCCTTAAGAATTGCCCAGTACATCTTCAATAGGAACTCAGTTTTTTGCTTGCAAATCTAAGCAGTAAACTTTTGTGATTAGGTGAAGAAAATTTTGACTGTTCCGATTGAGAAGGTAAAAAGAAAGCACCTGATGAAGGCCAGAGAATATATTTACTGAAACTTTGCAATAAAAATAATGAAGATTAAGATAATAGTCTAAATAATTCATGGAATAATGAAAAACATAATGTTGCAATATTTATATTCCATGAACTAATGCTGAGATGTAAATACAAATAAAGAATACAAAGAAACACACAAAGCAGTCTCAGCCGCTGCATATGAGATGGATGATGGACACAGCACACATATCCAGGATCGCTAGCTGCAGGCCACACGGATAATTGCAGGACTTCTGCCATGTTCAACTTTCTTCTGAAAGATTTATCCTCGTGATAATAAACATGTTTGAGATGTAACAAGCTTTTCTCACTCTTTTTCCTTTTCCACATTGTCTAACCATACCCATCAAATACAAATAGAAAACATCAGTATGCTTCTGATCAAAAATTGTTAAATTGATTAGTTCTGAAGGACTCAAAAAGAAAATGTTTTTCAAGGACAAAGTAGCCATAATAAATGCATATATGAACCATCTGAAAATTTAAATAATTAAAAGAAAATTTGTTTTCTTTGTAAATTGTCTACTATTATCTAATTCACTCATTGTCTTACCCTGAAAAAAAGCCTTGGCAATGTTCTGACACCTACTTTACATTGTATGGGTTTTATGATTTTGTCTTTCCAGAAATAACTTGGCAGCTTTGATCCTGTTCTCCGATCCAAACACTATCCAGGCATCCAAATGTGGAGACAGCATTACTATAACGCTTGGCAGGTGGCTGGGCATTCCATCCCTTCAAGCAGCTGTATCTTTTATCAACACTATTTCATACAAATTATGGCCATATACAGTATAACAGTAATCTTTGTTTTGTTGCACCTTTTGAATAGTCCTCAAATTACATTACAAAATACTGGTTGGGATCAAAAGATTTACTTTTTGTCCTGTCAACACTTAATGCTTTTATAACATTTTTTTAAAATTTAATTTTTGTATTGTGAAAATCCTTTTTAATCTTTGAGTCAGAAGCATATTTTCAATCATTTCAAGTGTTGATTTTTTCTATTTACATATTTGAATAGTTAGACAAATCTATATTATAATGATCTGATTTCTGTATGTTTGTTTGTATGTTTGATACCGTAACACAGCAAAACCGGCACATCATAGCAAAATGTTTGTTAGCTCAACGTGGTTAAAATGTTCTAACTTGGAGAATAAAGCAATTCCCAGTCCGATTTGCTACTTAATAATAATAGTGTGGGGTCTGTATTCGTTGATAATCTGTACTATAATGATCCAATATCTCAAGGGAGATAACTCCCGTTATTTGAATACTAATTATAGAGAAGTTCCTTTATTTATATATTTACTTATTTATTTATTTGCAAATAACCTACTTATATAATATATCACATGTATGTCTATATTTTTGTCTGTAACATTTGTAAAGGGAAATAACTATTAAATGCTAAATATAGAGTAGTCTCCTTTACTTTAAAAAAAAGATCCTGTTCATTCTGGTTGAACACAAACAAAAAATGCAGAGCAACATAATGTTTTGGATATTTCTTAAGTGCAATACAATTGTAAAACTATTTAAATACTTCTGTCATTTTTTGAAGGCATGAGTAAACTTGTTATTATAATATAAATTCTATAAATAGGAAGTGACTTGATATCGAGCTTAATGGCCACGGTAGACAGCCTTTAACCCTTTATGGGGCAAGTGTCTATATATGATCACCAGAGGACCTGTCAGCCACATGCAAATATTGTAGCCACAAAGACAACATAATCCTCACCAATGTGGTCTGCAAGCTTTGCAAAGTATACTTGTGCTTGAACAAAGACATGGGGCATATCACACACCATTAAATTATCCTGTTTTTGGCCTGCACAATAAAATTTTTAAATCCACCTGGAGGTGTTATTTTTTTGTGAATATCAATTTTTTGTATCTATTCATTATAGTGAATGTTATTCTTTAATTATATGTTTTAACTTTCTACTTAATTTTTTTATATTTTCCATTTTTGGTCACTTTTTGGGCAAGGCACCATATATGATCACTTCATTAGAGGGTGTTTTGCCCCCATGAACAAAACTTGCAGAAAACTTGCAACTGAAAATATCTTGTATTAGGTCTAGTTTAACATGCAAAACGGTTGTTTTGATATCTAAAATATTTTAGGGGTGCCCTATAAAGGTTTAAGGGAGTTTATTTAAAAAGATTTAATGGGTAAGTATGGTATTGTTATAAAAAATATTTTAATTGTTTTATTGTTTTTAATTTCTAAATTGATACCTTCCTCTTAACTCGGTTTAATAAAAGTCATAAACACTTTGTTTTTTTCTATAAGTATTCAAACCATTCAAGAAGTCAAAATTTATTCTACTTAAATGATTTGTGTTTTTAGAGAAAAATCTTTTCTAAAAAGAGTTGTTTTGTTCCTTGATTGTTGCCTGTCAGACTTTGTATGTGTGTGAAGACACAACAATGACATATGCTGCTGGAATGAACTCTTTCAATGCTGCATCGAAACTCTCCTGCCTGCCATTGTGGATCTGTCTGCAGAGTTTGGGGCATGAAGGCATTCTCAGTAGAATCAGATCATCTTTCCATTTGGTTAGTCTATCACACTTATCACCTCCTAATCAATTCAACTCACCTTGTTGCATTTTGCTCACTACAAATTCTAGATTTTAATTAATCTTTGGAAATCCAAATATCAGTATTAGTTTTTCATAACAACTGAGCCTTGTCGAGGTTGATAATCTATTGGACCATTTTAACCAAATGTAGTAACACATGAACTAGTAACCAGTATACCCACCATTTGTTTACCTGTACTTCAATTGGTCTGACATATATATACTCTCCTTACAACCATTTCTAAAATTCAGGACCTTTTGTGATTGATCCCTGCCAAAATTGACAATGGTTTTAACAGCTTTTTGCTGCCACTGACTTGGGAGAGTGGTTTGTCCGACTATTCACTCTCCCACTCTTTTGTTCGTCAACCGTCATAGCATGCTAATGAAAATATTTTTGTCAATATAACTGGCAATGGGAGTGAGTGCAGAGATGTGGATTCATGCTTTCCCAAGGGTATTAGTGCTAAGTAAATACAACTGCCTCAGCTGGAATTTGAACATGGCTCAATAATTCTGTTTCCCATGCTGATAACAGCCATGCCTCCTTGCACCTCATAAAATGCTTGCACAGTCACAGAATTCTAACAGTGAAAACTTGTTCTGTCCTCATTGATTCTTGGAATATTTTTTTACATCATTCATTTACTAAGTTAATATACTTATATAATGAACAGTGTGACCTTTTTTTTCTGTCTGTAACACTGGACTCTTCCACTAAGCAGTAAAAATTTTACTGATAAAAATACCTCCTACACACCATTTGAAACTATGGACACTTCCACTGAAATGAATTCACTTCCTTTCTTTTTAAGAAATCGTTTCATAGAAATTTAAATATATCTGTGAATCATTTCAAAGGGATTAACTAGTCTTTATTAGAGAATCATAGTTATTTAGAGGTTCTTTCTGACATGCATATTATTCAATTTAACTAACCTCTGCACTTTGATAGGAAAAATATCTTTATTTAATATAAGGAATTATGTCTCTTACATCTGACGGGTATAGAAAGTATGACCCTTATTTAAATATTAATTATCTTTGTATGTGATTCATACACAGTTTAGATCCATAATAAAATGTATGACTCAAAATATGTAACATGATCTCACATTAAGATTATTTATTGTTCAAGACAACAGTTAAATTTACTGTTAATCAAAATGAATCATTACCAGTTGGTTTAATAGGAATATTTATTTATTACACTTTGTTCTTCAACAACAATAAAACCAACTCTTAAAGAACTGAGTTTTTTATTCTTTCTCTATGACAACTGTTGTGTTGCATTATAACAGCAAAAAATATAATTTTGTTCTGAAAAGACCTTTTGTTGTTTCTGAATTATAAGTCACAGATTACAATGTTTAACTTTGGCATCAATTTTGATACAAAGATTGTTGTTCAAGATTTTAATTGTCTTTCATTAATTTTATTGAAATGCTAGTTGTTGCTGTGTCAGTTGATTTTAAAAGTAATTTTGAAACTTAAATTTAAACCTCATCTTTTGATGAAATTCTTTATAATCTCATCTAAAAATGTGAAGAATTTCTACATTTTCTGCTCCCAATCAAATGATTAATTTTTCTGTTTTATGATAATACTGACATACTGCTTATTCTTTCTCATGATTTTCAATTTTTCTTCTTTGCTTTTCAGTGTAAACTCTTGCTTGAAAGGCTAAGTTCACTACCAACAGTAAGAATTGTGGTGAGTTTTTCAAGAAATGCTTTCTTTTTTTATTCATTCTCACCTGGAATTCAGTTTTTCTTGGATAAATTTTTTTTAAATTTTAACTTCACAGGCTGAAATGAATAAAAAATAAATTCTTAAATTTTTTCTTTGACTGCTGATATGACATCATCTCTCCAACCCATTCTAATTTTCTTCAACTTCTTCCTCATGATTCCTCACCTAAATTACTGCTTTGGCTGATGATATGCTAACCCTGAGTCCTCTGATTAATTAAATCTCCTTTAGTGTAAACTTTAGAATTGAGAAAAAAAATGTCCTCTCCACTCTGCACACTCATTTCTCTTATATTGATATATCTCTTAATGATACTTAAAAAAGAAAGCTGTATTTTCTAATAGCATATTTCTTTCTATTTTCAGAATACAGAAAAGAAATCAGAAGAAAACGATTCTGACAAATATGGGGATTTAATTTCAAAAGCAATTGATACTCTTGTAAGTTTTGTTGATTGTATTTAGTACTGGTCGAGTCAGCTGCATGTTATAAGATTTTTATTCTGTAAGTCAGACAACAATCATCACTTCAAGAATGAAGAATTAATGAATTGGAGTGTTTCACTTTTGATTTTTGATAGAGCAGATAAAAAAGGCCTATGCAGTGCAACTAATTTAGCTGATAAAATATTTGATCAATAACATGTAAGATAATAAAAACACTACTCTCTGTATAATCTAATTCGTAAGAGACTTTCTTGTTCATAATAAATTAATAAATTTGTGTTTATGCTAATATCATTATCTTTTTTATGTTACCACAAGAGTAAAACATTTTCAAGAAGTTATTTGTTGTAGAATGACCCATGTAGATACTACCATGCCCAGTATATCTTGATTTTACTGCAATTATTAATATCGATAAATTATAATTCAAAGTGCTATATTTTACATTTTATACATGTATTTCATGCAAGTAATTTACTTAACAAGAAAGACTTACCAGAATGTATATATGACTGTAAAATACTTCTATTCACTCTTGTATGATTCAATATACATATTTTACATTGTATAAAATTCATATTTTATGCGATGCATGGTGTCATAATGGTTATTGGCACAGAAAACAGAAGCAAACAAATAGTTTCACCCTTTCAAATCCTATTTTAGCACATTATTTACTTAATTTTTTCCCCAATGTGTCATAAGTTCTTGATTTTGACATTTGTTTCTACTTTTCAAAGTCTTCAAGAAATTATAATAAATTCTTTGCTGAAATACAATTTTTTTTTCTGTAGCTTGTGTTTGACATTGTGACCCCAACTGTGATATTCCGGTACACAGAGAATTCTCCTAAAACAGGTGAGACAACTTGACTTGGAGAATATCCAAAATACACAAGTTTGGCACTTTCTTAGTCAAACTGTAAAAATAGATTTTGTACTCATTCGGACCTGCAAAATTAATTTTTTGTCCCACAAAATCTTGGAAAATAAGCAGAAGACAATTTTAGCCATACTCACTGATTGGTTTTGGTGCAAAAGTAATTGCAATTTATACTAAAGCAGCTTTACTCATGCTTTAGCAAATTGATTCTTGAAAAAGATTGTCTGTAGGAAAAAGTTGAAGGTGTGAATTTTTCACCTTTAAGGACAAGTTTCTTGATCCTATCAATGATGTCTTATTACAATGAAGCAGAAGAACTACAAGAGAAATTAGTCTTTTAGAACATTGTATTGCATTTTTTTTACTGCTGCCAACAAAGTTGGAAGAGGTATGTGTATTCACTTGTGTCTGTCTGTTTGTCCACACAATATCTCCAAAAGTTCTCAATGAAGGGCAGGCCATGGGGTATGGAAAAATTCATTAAATTTTGGGGTGAATCTAGGAATTTTCTTCCAATTCCAATTCACACAATATCTCCAAAAGTTCTCAATGAATTTCAATGACATTTTGGGGCAGATCCACAAATCTTTTACAGTTAATTCCCCTAAATGTAACTACATATGAACTGATTTTCATTCAGTTTTTTGTGACAATGCCATTGGCAGAGGTATGATCTTTTTCTAGTTATTGTTGTAATCATTTCAATTTGAAATTTTCTAATTCTATGTGGCTATAATTTTGCATTATTTTTTAGATGGATATAATATAAAACTTGATGCTACTGATTACTGTATTTGATGGCATATAAGACCCCCCCCCACACACACACCTCATTTCATCAGGCAATATCAAGAGAAAAATGCATTTCTCTGAATCCTCTTTTATCAAGCATTTTTTTAACTTCTCTTCAAGTTCAAGCTAATGTGGGGACAACAAAGGTTACATGTACCATTTGAGCCATTTGGGGGGGGGAAGAGGGATCTTATTTGCAGCCAAATATGGTAGTTCAGTCAATCTGCATACTGTTGTCAATGATTTGTATTTGTCAAGTCAGACCTGACAAAATGTATATCCAATATCCAAGCCTTTTCATATTAAGGCAACCAGGAAGGAGTAATAGCCTTATTTTTCCATCTTTCATGACCAAGTTTGTGTCCCGTGCGGAAAGAAACTGGGGACTATCATTCGCTATGGGTGTCTGTCATTGTTGTTGTATCCTTTTTCTAAATTGGTTAACTTTGTTATTCTTTAATATATTTCAATTAAATTTGTGTGTAGGCTTGTGGAGAGATTCTAACAGGGGGTGGTGAGTTGTGGCCGATCCGATTGTTTGTTTACATTTTATAAGCAAAAACGTTTTTGTTTACAATTGGGAAAATTTCTAAAATTTTGTCTGATTTTGATGAAATTTGGCTATAATGTTGACAAAACACCAGGAATTGAAGAATGGTGAGTTATGGTCGATCCGATTGTTTACATTTTATATGTAAAAAACATATGTCAACATGCAAAAAATATTGAACTTTGGAACTGCTGAACCGATTAGAATGAAAATTGTTATACAGGTTCTTGGGCACCAAATTACTGAAAATATATATTGTTTTTAAGAATTTTATGGTTTGAATAAAAAAAATTGGGTATCTCGGAGTTAACAGTCCTATTAAACAACTAATTGCCACTCTGGTAGTTCAGTATACCATATTATATCAGTTGTGAGAGACAACACTCTCTCTCTCTCTCTCTCTCTTTTTCTTTCAACCGTTTTTTTACTTTTTCAAACATTTTCTTTGTATTTCTTTATATAGATAGAATTATTATAATTCTCTCTTCTTAGAAATCCAGGCATATAAACAGAATCAGCTTGGTTGTCTGTGTTTTTCTCTTGTGAGTTGAATAAATCTCACATATTGCAGGTTTCCATTATTTTCTTACAAAAACCTCATGATTTCTGATTAGATGATTACATAAACTAGAAGTTTAAAGATTACTAAGAACAATATGTAGATACAGTTTTCTGAAGTTCTAAAATAGAGTATTTTCATCAAATATTATGTCATGATTAAAATAGAAAGTTTTTTAAAGGACAACTCTGTTCCCACTGTCATTATGGAGAACGTGTTGTCACAGATGTCATCGACACATGATGGAAGAGCCAGGTGGTCTAGCACATTTATCATTATTCCATACATTTTCCGAATATTGTCATCATCTTTGTTATTTTTAGCACAACATTTTAGCTGATATATTCTTTGGCCTTCTTCAGATAGAAGTTGTATCTAGTGATCTTTAAAAAAAAATGCAAATATTTTGTTTACCATTTCAATATTTGCCACAAGTGTGTCTCTAGATCATTTTCTTAGGATCAAAGTAAATAATGTTTTATCCAATTTGTTCTTGTTTAATTCAGTTTCTTCTTTGTTGCTTTTGTTTAATATGGTTTTTGTATTTTGTAGAAACTGAATCAACGCCTTACATGATCAAAACTTCAGATGAATCAAATGAAGATGAAAAGCAAACAGCTTACTATAATGCATTAAATACATGGGTAAGTGTCTCTTGACTTTTGGCCAGTTTTACAAAGAATTTCTGAGTAATAAGAAAGCTTAACATTATTCCTCATTACTTTAAAAAAATTCTTTTATGGCATTTTCCAAGTTGAATCTATGCATTTCAACTCTTTTCATTATGTTTCTGTTCTACCTAAGCATTTCACATGCACACTTTTTGCATATGTTTTCAGTTAGCAGATTTATTATTACGAGAGAACCTGAAAGTATTGATTGAAGCCGTCAATGTTGACAGAGAAGGAGTTTGTTTACGGTTTTCTCCCCTTGATTTTGCACAAGGTGAGTTTGTCTTTTGTATTGCGAATTCATATTCACACCAAACAGAGTACACAAGTGAGTGTCTTTTTGAATTGGCCACTTGTTACTTGGTTGCAATTCAAACTTTTCTCCGTAGAAAATTTACAGTTAAATGAAGATGAGTTTTTTCACTTAAAGACTGGCCTTCTCCATTTCTTCAACATTCAAATTATCCCATAGAGGTAGGGTTAGGGTACTGTGCTAGGCCCTTCATCACATTTCCTGGGGCAGTGGAGTTACTTGGCAGTGCCCATCTTCTCTCTAAGTAATATGCGACAGGTTGTACTTCTATATATGTTCATGTTATATGTCGATGGTGTTGTACTTAACCGAGCCTAGTTGGCTGGGGCTTAGAATATGTCAACTGTATCCCTTGCAGAGGGGTAACCCCCTCCCCCCACCAAATAGGGCCACCAGTTTGCCATGGGTGACAACCTGTGATGCCTGGGGATGGGATCCTGGTGGTTGAGTGATCCATG
>VCCN01000462.1:5118344-5130384 GCA_006491835.1 Architeuthis dux | reverse complement strand
CTCCAATATACTTGGGTAAAGGAACCAATGGACTACAGGTGCTTAAACCCTTTCAAAAACGAGTATACCATTCTCATAGCCCCAACATGTCAAGGTGAATGGGTTTCCCCCTTGACATGTCCCAACATTGGACTCCGAGGTGGATGGGGAGTGCGAATGATGAAATCCTACCAAAAATATATGGCCTATAAAAGATCCACCAAGTGACTACACACAGACAGACGAGCTCGGAAGATGAAATGGAAGAAACTCCCAGCCCCTTTCTGAGCTTCATTGTACTGGAAGCAACGGGTGACACTCCACTAACAAGACTGCCCCCTTTCATAATCCCCAAAATAATATCGTCCAAACTAACCCCCAAAAATGTAAGAAAACTAAGAAATGGTACCATTCTGATAAAAGTCCAAAAGAAGAAACATACTGACACGCTCCTAAAAATGACAAACTTCTATGAAACCAAAATAAAAACTTACTCACACCAAACTCTAAATACATTCAAAGGAGTGGTGAGGAACAAGGAGCTGTCCCTCTGCACTCCAGAGGAGTTAAAAAATGGACTAAGAGACCAGGGTGTCATCAACATAAGAAGAGTGACAATTAAAAAGGATGGCCATCAAATCCAAACAAACACCTACATACTCACCTTCAACACCCCAAAAATACCATACAAAATAAAAATTGGCTACAAAATAGGCAAGGTAGAATAATTCATAACAAATCCCCTCAGGTGTTTCAAATGCCAAAAATTTGAACAGGAATACCGGTATGCAAAAGATGCAGTGAAAAGTCTCAAAACCACGACCAAAATGGATACAACCGAACTCCCAAATGCGTAAGCTGTGGAAATCACCCAGCCTACGCATCAGCCTGAAGAATATGGAAAAAAGAAAAAATCATAATGAAAATAACACACACAAAACATACCATTCCCAGAGGCGAGAGTAGAGACCTACACACAGAAGAACACATATTCTAATGTTGTGAAGGAACCAACAATCACTCCAAGAGAACCAAATAGATATGAGACACTCATCCAAAAGTTTCTCCAACATTACCCACAACTGAACCCTCCCCAAAACTTGAGGTAACTCCAATGCTGGAGACCCCACAGACAACAGAAAAAGATAACCCAAAATCCAAATTAACCAATGAAAAACCAAGGGAAAAATCACCTACAGAACTAAACCACCTTGAACAAGAAAAGAAAAAACAACAAAAAACTAAAACCGATGAAATCCAAACCCAAAACAGGTTTGACACACTAGAAACAGAAAACACTGAACCAATAAAAAACAAACAAAACCCCCACCAAAGTAAAGACTCCCAAAACGATAAACCTAAAGAGAAGACTCGTACCAGAGAAGAACACAAACCCAACCAGAAACAGACCAAAAAACAAACAAAATCAACACCCACAATAAGTAGATCAAACAATATGGAGAACATGGTCATTGATGACCAAAACTCCCAAACAGAACCATGGCCAAAAAACATACCAGAATGGAACATCCAAGGCATCAAAGCCAACCTGGGAGAACTGATATGGCTAATACTATGAACATATGCATAGCTTTCAGTTGCCTAAAAGAAATACACCTCAAAAACCATGGCGAACAAAAATAAAACTTAAACCATGGCAAACAACATCATACAGTGGAACATCCGAGATGTGAAGGCTAATCTTGGCGAGTTGATGCTTCTTATTATGAACTTCCGCCCGGCAATTGTTTGCCTACAAGAAACTTTCCTCAAAGGAAATAACAAAATAAACATAAAACATTACACTTCATATAAGCATACAAACAACCCTGCTGACAGAGCTTCAGGTGGCACATCCATACTCATAAACAATAAAATACTACAAAGCCCAATCATCCTAAACACAGACATACAGGCAATTGCTATATCAGCAACACTACATAAAACACTAACAATATGCTCTATATACATACCACCAAACAAAAAGATTACTAAATCAGAATTAGTAACCTAATGCAACAACTCCCAAAGCCATTTATCCTAATGGGAGACTTCAACAGCCACAACAAAATATGGGGAAGTAAAAGAAACGATCAAAAGGGCAAAAATATAGAAACACTGATAAATAAAAGAAATCTATGCATATACGACAAAACGAACACATACCAGGCTTATTCTCAGCTATAGACCTGACCTTGTGTGACCCCACCACATACCTGGATTACAACTGGAAAACCCACAATGATACCTGTGGTAGTGACCATTTCCCAATCATTTTAGAAAACTCAGGTCCAGAACTTGATGAAATAGTACCACATTGGAACCTCAAAAAGGCCAACTGGGAAATTTTTAAAAATCTTTGCCATTCTAAATTAATACCAGAAGCCAACACTAACAATGAAGACCACCTCATCAACTTCACAAAAACACTTACATCTATAGCTGAGGAGAGCATATCAAAATCCTCCACCTCAACCAGCTTCAATAAACCATGGTTTAACAAAGATTGCCAAAGGCCACGAGGACACGTCATGCTGCATTAAGAAAATTCAAAACAAACCCCACAAGAGACAACTTAAACCACTTCAAGAATTGTAGAGCTAAAGCACGACGAACCATAAAGGAATCCAAACGAAACACTTGGAAAAACTACATATCCAAAATAAACACTAACACTAACACAAAGACAAAAACAGTATGGGACATGATCAAAAAGATATCCGGGAAAAACAATAGCAACCCACTGAAACATCTCACTGAAAATAACAGAAATGATATGACAAACCTCCTGGCAAACAACTTCCCACAAAACTCAACTTCCAAAAACCAAAGCAAAAAATTCCAAAACATTAAACAAAAGGAAGAAAGGAAAAAAATTAACTTCTATTCCCAAAATACAGAAAATTACAACCAACCCTTCTCTATAACAAAACTAAAAAAAATCACTAGATAAAACACACAATACTGCTGTCGGCCCTGACCAAATCCACTACTAATTCTTAAAACAACTACCCAAATGATCCATTAACTACCTCCTTGAAATCTATAACAACATATGGCTCAACATATGGAAACAAGCCACAGTAATCCCCATACCCAAACCCGCAAAAGACCCTACAGATCATCCCAATATCCAAACACCAAAAAAAGATCCTGCAAACCCAACAAACTACTGACTAATAACCTTAACCAGCTGTATTTGCAAAACCCTTGAAAGGATAATAAACGACAGGCTAACATGGTATCTCGAAAAACAACTTCAATCAGGTCTCAGAAACAAAAGAAGTACCATGGACCATCAATTTTGCCTGGAAACCTTTATACGGGAAGCTTTCATAAAAAAGGAACACCTAACAGCCATATTCTTTGACTTAGAAAAAGCATATGACACTACTTGGAAACACGGAATAATGAAGGACCTGAGAGACATCGGCCTGAAAGGCAGGATGCCCACCTTCATCCAAAAAATAGAAACTTCAAGGTATGAATAGAAACCACCCTTTCCAACTCAAAAGAACAAGAAGATGGAGTACCACAAAGATCGGTCATTATTTAACATAAAAATAAATAATATAACAAAAAACCTTAACCCTGGAGTGGATTGCTCACTATATGTAGACGCCTTTTTGATCTGCTACAGATCAAAACACATACACAATATCGAACGATAACTCGAACTATGCTTAAATAAGATAACCAATTGGATCGATGAAAATGGATTTAAATTATCCAAAACAAAAGCAAAATGTATGCACTTCTGCAAACTCGACCAAATGCACAACAATCCTATCCTTAAGATGGACAGTAACGAAATACTGGTAGTTGAGCAATATAAATTTTTAGGCATCCTATTTGACATCCTTTATCCCCCATATCAAACACCTGAGGATTAAATGCAACAAAGCAATCCAATTACTTAGAGTGATAGCCCATACGGACAGGGGAGCGGATAAAAAAATCACTGCTAAAACTCTACAGATCACTAGTACGGGCAAAACTCGACTATGGCTGCTTCATTTATGGATCTGCAAGAAAATCGTACCTAAAAAAAACTAGAAACTATACATCATCAGGGTCTAAGACTTGCACTAGGAGCTTTCAGCACCTCCCCAGTGGAAAGCTTATATGCTGAAGCACATGAAGCCCCTTTACCACTAAGAAGACAAAAGTTAGCCCTACAGTACGATACAAAATTATCTTCATGCCCAACAAACCTTGCCTACAACTGTGTCTTTAGTACACAATATAGAACTCTTTTTGATAAAAAAGAAAACATTATTAAACCATTCAGCCTTCGCATCAAAGAATTCACTAATGAAACAGAAATCAACACGAAACAAATACAAAAATCCATCATTTCCAAAATCTCACTGTGGCTATTAAAACAAATGTTCTATTGGATTTAACCAAACTCTCCAAAATTAAAACAAACCCCATCACATTTCAAGAAGAATTTCTGATCATAAAAAGCAATCACCATAATTATAAACACATACACTGATGGATCAAAAGAGAGAGACAAAGTGGAATGTGCCGCCATCCTCAACGACAAAGAACACTTGAGGAGACTTCCAAATAAATCATCAATATTCAGTGCTGAAACCACAGCCATAGATTTAGCACTAGACATCATCGCAGTCAATGAATCCAACAAATTTATCATCTTCTCAGACTCTAAATCCACACTTACGTCACTAAAAAACAAAAATATAACACACCCACTAATCATTAAATTCCTGAATAAGATCAACTTCCTATCCAAAAACAAAAACATTAACTTCTGTTGGATACCAAGCCATATCGGCATCCATGGAAATGAAAAAGCTGATATAGCAGCCAAAAAATCATTACACATGAATACCTCAAACACCAAAATCCCCTACACAGACTACAAACCAACCATCCACAAATCTATCACTGATAAGTGGCAAGAATTATGGAACAACTGCCTAAAGAACAAATTACAAAATATCCAACCTATTATAGAAGAATGGCAACCAGGTTATAGAGAAATAAGAAAAGTGGAGGTGGTTCTTGCCAGGCTACGAATAGGACCCATTTACATCATCCACTCATACCTCCTTAAAGGTGAGGAACCGCCGGTATGCATAACGTGCCAGGAACCATATACAGTGGAACATATATTAGTGAGCTGCAGCGACTTTAATCTCATCCAGTCAAGACATTACAGGGCAAAAAACCTAAAAGACCTTTTCAACAATACCAAACCGAATGACACATTGCAGTTCCTGAAGGAAGTCAGACTATACATGAAAATCTGAAATCGTTTATTGGAACAAACAAAGTTTAAAACCGTTTATTGGAACAAACGCTTGATTCAAAGAATTACCTGATGTGAAAAATTGCTTGACCCGAAAATTACTCAATTTGAAAACTACTCGTTTTGGCATGAAATGACCCACAAGGGTTGATGTGCTGTTAAACAAAATCTCTCTCTCTCCCCTTGTACTTAACCACTTGATGTTATAAACAGTAGAAATGGACATGCACTTTTGAAATAACCTTTGACACCCTGTTTAAAACATTATTAAAATTTTTTAAATGTTAAGTTTTTTTTATTGGAAAAACATCAATTATTGCGCCATATATGATGACCGTTTAAAATTTAAAACAATCATAAACGCTGTAATTAAAAATCTATCAAAAATAAAGTAATTGTCAGATGAAGATGATTTGATGAAAAATACTTAGTTTCATCATTATTCAACTGTGCTGAAAATTTCCCACTTTTTTTTTTTTAAAAACAATGAAAAATACCTTTTCTAACAGGGTACTTTTGCTGTTGATTCAAAGGTCAAACTGCGGTTGGGCGCTTGTTGATTTATTGTTTTAAGTAAACTCACCTGACAGGTATTAACAATCTAGGTCTAGAGCAGAGCCTTCCAAACTTTTTACATTGGCGACACACTTTTAATAAATAAAATCTTTAGTGACACTTTGCTTACATTTTGTTAGCCAAGCTAAATGTATAATGTCATCTCAGCAGTTCAGCTGACTCAGGAGATGTATCTTTTGAAAGATATACAAAATTATACTTAGATTCGCAAAACACCTAGAGATTATCAGCGACACACTAAAGTATTGCGATACAGTTTGGGAAGCTCTGGGCTAGAGGGTTAAGTGGTTTTTTAAAATATGGCTATAATTACGAGCAATGTGTCACTGGGTTAATTTTCCCAAACAGCTCAATTTTATTAAATTTTTATGCCATCAAAAAGAGTAAAACCATATTTTTGTTGAAGGACTTTATAAGGGCTGAACCAAGAATTGTGCCTAGAATGACTCTTTCAATTTGTTAAACAAAAACATAAAAAGCAGCAGGAGGACTGGGGGAGACTTACCTGGGTTTCTGTACCTACAAATAGTTTCCAATGCATGACAACAACATCAAAAATACCACAGTAAATATAGTTTTCATCATATCAGTTTATTCAATTATTCAGCATTGTTACTTTTTTAACTTTGTTTTAAAAAAGTCAACAGAATTTATTTCTCCAGACACTTATCTTTAAAATGTGTAAAACTCCATGCAGTCACAATTGTATAAATAAAATAAATCTTCAAATTAATTAAGGGGGCGTGTAAACTCATGAAAAACAAATGTTTTATCTCCGCATTTTGGAATGGAAACTTCTTTAAAATAATTTTTGTCCTTTATTAAATAAGAACTGAAAATTTTATTAAACTCCAATAATTAGTTGATTTTTTGGTAGATTTTTAAAAAAAATGGAGGTGTTTTTCACCTAAAAATTTTCTAATGCCAGTTATTAGTATAGACCTGTAAACAAAAAATAACCCTATCACTTTTCACAAATATCTCCAGTTCTATAGAGTGTACACAATTTTTAAACCAGAATTTTCTCCACCCCCTCTTCTTACTAATGGCACAACGATTTTTATAAGTTTTTTTTGTTTTTTTCCATGGTGTCGATTTCCCTACAAATCTTTTTGTTATACTTAAATTATACTCATTATCTAAAAATTTTTACTTTTACTTACTAATTTTTCTATATTTAATTAAATTTCAGCCACTGTTGTATTTTAGCAATTCTTAAAAATTTTGAACCACATTTAATATTACTCTAAATAAGATGAAAACCAGTTTTTTAAAAATGGCCACTAGGATTTGTAAATGTGTTCTTAAGAATGATTTCATTTATTCAAATTCTGTTTAATTTTAGTTTTAGGGACCACAGAGGAAGACATTGAAGAATTTGTAAGCTCTTTGCAGGCACAAATTGTAAGTAAAACATTTGCATTTCTCTCAAGTTATCCTAAACGTTCCTATCAACTTGTAACAATATTTTAAGGAGAATTAAAAAAACATCTTTTAATGTATTATAAAAACAAAATCATTCTTTCAAGAAGTATAAAAGTAAGTTTAAACACCCAGGGTTTATTTTTCTAATCATGGTCCAGCAGCAATAGTCTTTTTGTGAACAACATTCTTGGTTTCCACAACTCTTTCCTATGTCACAACTGGATGTCTTGTGAGTCTTCATGCCAAATATTAGGTCAATGGGCCTTGTAGTTTTAGTGTGATAGTGGCACAAACACACCAACAGGAGACTCCGATATTAGTAAAGATATAGAAATCAGATCATTATTATTGTGGTGAGCACAAAACACTGACCGCACTATTATAAATAAGTTGCAAATTGGACTGAAAATTGGATCATTATAATAATATATATAAATCACATAATCATTATCAGGTTGAGTGCGAATGCTGCCCCAACACTTATACTTAAATTACGAATGAAAAACCTGGCTCAAGTCTGAGGAACCTGGTTGTACAATATTCTGAAAAACTAATATGAGGCTTGTTAAGAGTACATTTCATACACACAATATTTTATAAAATGAAACCAAATTTATAATGAATTTCCAATTATATAGTAATACATTATATCAATATATTTAATAATACTTTATATTAATTATAATCAAATATACAATCCCAGTTATTAGTTTGTTTTTAATCCATTTCAAAATCCTAGGTGATACTGGATGCTACTGTGTCTCAGCGAAAACCTTTCCGAAATATTGTGATGGAATGTGAAAATCTTGCAATAATAGAAATGGAGGGCTATGCTGGCTTAGGAGCTCTCAGGTAATCTTGACTGTTGTTTCTGAACTGTAATTTATTCTGCTAGGGAACTGAAATTCTCACTTCATAAGAAACCAAAATCTCTTATTATTCAAAGTGTGAAAACCAAATGAGATGAATGTCATTAATTTTTAATCTTTGACTTCTATTTATCTTCATCTTAAGATTAATAATAATGGTTTACAATACTTCATCTAATAAATAATAAAATAATTGTCATTAATTTGTTTTGTCATAAATACAAGTCAATAAAGTCAGTGATCTGCATAAAGAGTCACATTACATTCAAAGAAACTTTTTATTATTGAGAATTCATACTTCATCTTATCAGAACCTGAGTTTCCTTAAGTCAACCTCTTCCACTTCTAAAAATATTCTTGTTCTTTTTCATGCAGTGCATAACTCTTGTCCTCTTGAATAATCAAACTGATGATATCCAACATGTCTATATGCAATTGATGATCTGTGTTTTTTCTTTTAGGTATATACCTAATGCTTTGGTAGATAAATTAGAAGATTTATCAGAGGAGAGCAAAAATGATATCAACTGTCTCAATATTGAATTGGTGCATAAACTTAAGGCTACAGATGGTGCATTTTCTTTAGGTAAATATCACCTTATATGCAGTTTTTGTCCTTCTTTTCTATACTAAATTATTGAAAAATCATATTATTCAAGATAATAAAATAATACATTACTTTTATTAAATTTGACTAGTTTTTATCTACAATACTTCATCCAATAATAAAAAAGACTACTAGGTCACATATGTAAAACAACATATGGTGCTGAGAGTCGATTGTAGGGAGTGAGTTTATAAGTGCGAATCAGCTTCTGCTAATCCATGAAGTCTTTGTGGCTGATTGGTAAAAGCAGCTAGGCATAAACTAGTCTCCCTCTGTGGGTATGAGTTCGATTCTCACTGAAGGCTTACTCTTTATTTCTGATTGTGCTGTTATTCGTTGCCATAGAAACAGTGGCCCGAATTAATAAATTGTATAAAAAACAACTAAAATTAGAATGAAGGTAAAAACTAGCCAAATTTAATAAAAGTGGTGTGTTATAATACTTCATCCAATAATAATAAAGATTGAAAATAATACATGTTTGTTTGTAAGAGAATAACATCCCTTCCTTCCATATGTTTTATTGATATAAACATAACCTAACTTTTAAACAATGATAAAATATTCAATTTCTTTTTAACCATGAGGATTTCACAGATTCTGGAGGATTTCAAATTGATTTATTAACTTTTAAATGTTTCTACATTTTCCTTTGACGAGAAAAAATGTATGTTTCCAACATTACTATCTGAAAGTGTATATGTTCTGAGGGGAACTAAAGCAAGTTTATTTTAGTGGTTTTGCTATGTGTGAGAATGTTGGTGTCCTTGAAAATAATTATTTGGGTAATTTTAATTCATCCTGACAAAACTAAGTTTAATTTAAAACCACCTCTATAGAACACCCTGTAAGAAACAAATCACTATAAATAGCCAGTAAATCTGTCACACATTCCAATTTACTAAGACAACGTTCTCAGTTTATTAATTACTATGGTGAAATAAATTTCAGTGTTTGCCTTCTTGGCCTTTTTCAGAATATTATTATAATTAAACATTTTTGCATCTTTCAGGTCAGTCTGATGATGGCATTGCTTGTGTGAAATTTGGTTTGATCACTGCAGATACCAACATTGTAGAACTGGTGTCTCTTGTAGAAAATATAGGCAAAGAAGTCGAGGAATCTTCAAAAGTAAGACTATCTTTAATTTTATAATTCATTATTATATCTATTTACTTTGCTTTACTTAGTCCAGCAAAATGCCAAATACAGGGGAATATGAAGGATGTGTTGTGTTAATCTTTCAGGTAGGGAGGACATTTGAAATCCTGGTTTTTACTGATTCTTATTCAATAATATAATTACGTTTTTGATCATGAGCTCTGCTTCACATATTTGACATTTAATCAAAAATTCATATAGCATTTAATTCATCATTTAACTTGATTTAATTCTTCTATTTTTGTAAATGTAGAGGCATGTTATAATGTATTTGATATTGTTTGTCTGATAACAAAAAGATTCATATAGCATTTATTTCATCATTTAACTTGATTTAATTCTTCTATTTTTGTAAATGTAGATAGGCATTTTATAATGTATTTGATATTGTTTGTCTGATAATTAAGGAACTGGATGTCCTCCAAGTTGAGAGAAATCCTTTTTTGCTTTTCTTCCAAATAATTTGTAATTCCTTAACTATCATTTGTCTGACAGTTTATCCGTTTGTTTTCTATCTCAAAACATTCTTGGTTTCTTTAGCCTTGGATATAATTGTCTGAAATTTCTTTTGTAACCATTTCAAACCTGCAATTATGTTATAATCAGGGCTGTGGAGTCAGAGTCGGAGGAATTTGGGGTTGCTGGAGTCAGTCAGAAAAGTTTTACTGACTGGAGTCAGAGCCAGTAAAAATATACTGTCTCCAACTCTGAGTAAATGTAAATTGTAACATTACTACTTGAAAACTGGCCCAATAGGTCTATTTTTGAGCTACAAAGTCAGCATAATCATTCTTATTTATTTTATTATGTTTTTTTTAATGAATTCTCTTATTTCTTTTAAAAAAATAAAAATAAATAACACTTTAAACCAAGTCATTAAAAAAATATGAAATGAATTTAGCAGTTAGCTGTAAATGAAAAATCTAGCCAATTTTAGCCATTTTAAAGCCGTCGGAGTCGGAGTCGGAGTCAGAGGTATCAGAAATTGAACAGTTGGAGTTGGCGGTACCAGAAATTGAGGAGTCAGAGTCAGATGTTTTGTGTCCCACTCCACAGCCCTGGTTATAATTGTGAAATCCTTTCATGATTCAAAACCTCAAACTTTTTGGACTAATACAATTTTAAAATCTTTAATCAAACATTGGATATTTTTAATTCTGCCTGTTGTTTTCCTAAGATTGAGAAAATAATTGCCATTTGTTTTTTTCTTTACTTCCTTCAGTTTTTGGAAACCATGTCTGAAAGAATTTTAAAAGGAATTGAAGAAGCAAATAAAGATCTCCAAAGAGAGAACGAAGAACGTATGGAGCAAGAGGTCAGTTCTGCTCTAAATATTCTTTTTTAGCAATCAATTCCCCAATTTCTTTGTTTTTTATTTTACATAAGTGAATATTTTATTTACCCTTAATATCAGATAACCTAAAAATGCATTTAATATAAATAACTTACTAAGTTAAAGCCAAATGGGATGAAATCAAATAGAAAATTTGTGTTGCAACAGTCTTCCAAGTTGGTATGGCCAGCCTACTTTGAAAATCAGCATTTGAAATTCTGGCTTCTACCTTGGCTTAAGCACTAACCACTAACACTGGTAGGAGATAGGTAAATATCTCAGCCACCAATCAGGGCCATGCGTTTAATATAGTATTTTGTGTATTCCTTCCTATGTAAAAATGATTAGAAATGTAAAAATGAAGTTATCAATTGGCACACATGAACTTGTCATCAGAATAACAAACACAAATATCATGTATTATATGTAGTGAGAAGGATGAGAACTCAATTAGTGAATCAGCACTCAGCTTTCTGCTTTTAGATAATCATTGGGTTCTATCATGAGTTGAAAATAATTTGGGGTATTTAGTTCGAGGAGAATGGGCAGGTGTAGTTTTCTTGAGGAAAAATAACAATTCATCAAATAAGCAAGAACTAAAAAGTTTTTGCTTATTTGATGAATTAATCATTAAAGTGTAATTCAGAGCTGGAATGTTCGATATTAATAAAAGATGGTAAGCAGCATTCAAGGGAAATTATGAATCACTGGCACCTATATATATGCTTCTTTTTACCTTGTAAAAAAAGAAGTGAGAATACTGCTGAACAAAAACTAAGGGATCAATTTGGCATAAACTTATATTGTAA
>VCCN01000462.1:5097575-5114117 GCA_006491835.1 Architeuthis dux | reverse complement strand
CATACCCTGCACAAAGTCCTGACCTAAACCCAATTGAAAATTCATGTGCCTATTTGAAGAAAAAAATACAAGATAGAAATCCTTTACATTTGGAGGAACTAGAAGCTATTGGCCAGGGAAGAATGGAGCAAAATACCTGTCAGTGTGTGTAATGATCTTGTAAAGAACTATCAAAAATGGGTACTTATACTGCACCGGCTGGTCCTGTGTGTGGCTTTGTGCTTGTGACTGTGGTCAAGTTATGTGTATATTGTAAGAATTGTTTTGCATATTTTACATTTATAATAAATCTTATGTTATGTGGATGCAAGGGAATCCGACAGAATGGTAGATGTGATTAGACAATGTGGAAAAGAAAGATTGAGAAAAGCGTGTTACGTCTCAAACTTTCCTGCAATGTTCAAATTTCTTCTGATGAAGTTGCTCGCGGCAGGGAAATGCATATAGGTTTATCTTCATGATAATAAATATGTTTGAGACGTAACACGCTTTTTCTCAATCTTTCTTTTCCACATTGTCTAATCACATCTACCAATAAATCTTATATACATTGTTTCAAGATATTTTCATTATGAATGTTGTCTTTCTTTCTCTTTCAGCCTCTCCCCCTCCTCCGAAAGAGAAAGAGGCAGACCTCCTCAAGTGAAAAGTTCTCAGATTGGTACGTGTCTGCAGTACTTTCCAACTTGTTAGTCAGGAGATCAACGAACAAAGTTATATTCAGAAAAAAATGCTGAAGCTTTCTACAGTTGTTACTGTCCCCTTCTCTTTCTTGGTTGACTACCATCACCCAATCTGGATGGACACTGGTAGTGGGCATTCACAGTATCTAATCTAACAGTGGGCAAATGGTACATAACTTTGTTACAAGGGTTTACAACTGCTGTAGTCTCTGAACGTAGCTTTTCTGATTTTCTTTTCTTTTTTTAAAAAAATATTTTCATCTTACATTTTTTATGCTTAGATGTTCATCTTCACCAAATTTTTGTATTTTGAAAAAATATAGAGTAAGAAAATATTATTTCTGTTATCTTGGTATTAAACTCATGGTAAGTTAAAAAAAACCAAAGCAATCAGTATTTTTTCTGATGATAAAAACCATCTTTCTCATGTGCAACTTGAAAAAACCCATTTGAACTCTATAATACCGATCATTTTACAGTATTTAAAAGTGTCTACATTTTGTTTGAAAAAAGTTGTTCACGCCACATAGCAAATGTATGAAAACTTACAGTATTGGATATAGAAGGGTCATCAGCACCATGCAGCTAACATCTATGTAACATATCAACTTTATGCATCAGTTATAATCAGTTGGTTGCTTCACTGCTTTCTGATCATTTCATTCTTTTTCAAGAATTACTGTTTCAGATATAAGTTATTAAACAGTAAAGAAACTTAGATACCATATTAAGAGCGATTTAAACAAGCCCTCCTTACTTGGAAGACTGGCACAACACAATCCTCTTATCCTCCACCACTACCAATCTACCATCATTTGGTCTTGTATCAGACAAAACTTAGTAAATATCTATTAAGAGAGATTTTTATCAAATCAGTCCGTTTGAAGGAAACAACATTGTTAGGAAGAATGGAATCTCTAAGCAGTTTCAGTAGATTTTATTTCAGCAAATCCTCTTAAAACCAGACTTGAAGTGAACTTCTGTCAATGCATCAGATACATTCCAAAATGTCTTTTTTCTAAGACAGTTTTTAAGTATTTATTGTTCCTATATTAGAGGCATTAAGTCACTAACATGAGTTAATGCAAAGTATGAAAGAAAGCTTTATCCCTGGAACTGTATGGATGAGACTTGTATATGGTATGTGACTGTCTTCTATTCTGACCACAAACTCATTCTAATCCATGGCTACAGTGCCAGGTGTGCAATGTCCATTGAGTCATTGGAATCAGCTTTTGTTTTTTCATGGAGAACACTTCTGAATTGAATCTTTTTGTTTATTTAATTTTAGCCATTTAGTTTTCTAACTGGACAATTTAAATTTAACCTGATTAATCAACTTTACATCTTTTGTTAAAAAAAGTAGCATTTAACTCCATTTGCTGCAATTTAAGTGAAATTGGTTGTAAAAAATGAAATGTATAATTTGTCAGAGTTGAGTTTTTACGTCAAAATATTAGTCTATACCTAAAGAAAAATGTTCTTGACTTCAAAATAAATAATTAAAATTTTTAACATCAATTCACTAAAAAAGTAACACACATAGATTACAGATATTCTTTTTATTCTCAGTGACAAAAACAAGTGTTTTTTAAACTTTTTAAATGTTATATGTCCTGAAATTAATCCCAGTCTTTGTCAAATAATACACCAGCCGTTGAGCGAAAGGCTCCAAAGATGTTGACTAAAAGTGCTACATTTTAATTGCAGTTTTCAGAAATCCAAGAACTATTCCTATTTAAATGGATTGTTGAATCAATTAAGTAACAGGTTGGATTTTTAAAAAAACATTCTAATTTATATCATTAGATAAAAAATGTATTAATCAATTGAGATGATATTGAAAATCCACTCATCTGAAAAATGGCTCTGGAAGAAAGAAATTCCAATGTGTGTGTGTGTGTGTGTGTGCGCGCGTGTGTGCACAAGATTGTTTCATTGTATGATTTCAGAATTTCCATTCTTTTCTCTTGAATGTGACATTCAATGCCATTAAGATGCTCTCTCTCTTTCTGCTTAATATCTTGTAATACTTTCTGATTTTCGCCTTTTCCTGCAGTAGACAATCAAATTACTTTTTCTTGCATTCAGATAAGATTTCTAATTTGTTAGTGAAGACACCACAGTTCCTTTTTCCTCTCTCAATCGATCATATTTGTTATTTAATCCCTTTTCCCAGAAGTGAAACACATCACATTTACTCCCTCATTATTTAAATCTATTAATGCAGAAGTAGGTAGTTACCCAATAAATACAAACACTTTATCATCTATCTGTACACGATTTGGTGAAATAACATCTATTTTGAGGGTTTTTATGTTGTTTTTTTTTGTTTTTTTTCCTATTTACTTTCCTCAAATTATATACATATATAAATATATGTATAGAAACAAACACAACACATACATATATACAGAGATAAATCTGAAGTGGGTACTTCTTTGGGGGATTTCCTGGTAGATGGATTTGGTAATTGTTAAACTGTGGACAATCTTTTAAAGGCCAACTTCTTAAAGAAAAATTTAGTAAATAACTGGGAAACGCCTTGTACATAAACAAAAAAATGTATCTGGTTAAATATATAAATATTTGAGTCAGGCATGGGATACTTCTTACTCAGCGTCTGCCTTCAAAATAATCGGGTCTGCAATGTGATACTTAATATTATTGAAATAGTCCCTATTTGGACCTCATTCACCCGCCTCTCCTCGCCACGCATCCCCTTGAGAATGTGGTCCTCAGTTTGTGTTGACTCAGCTTGCTTAGATCTGTGACTCTGGCCATTCATCTGAAAATGCACTCATCAACCTTGACTGATCCCAAGTGACTTTACTCTTTGCTGGAAAATTAGTTTATTTGATTTCTAATTGTGGCCATCATCCCAGTGATCAGTTCTTAATCCTTCTTACTTGAATTTCTATTGATGATTGTTTAGCAGTGGTTTTTGCTGTAGTTGGGTCACTCTGCAGCACTAACTGGGTTGTCACCTTGCCTATGCAAAGAAATATCAGCTGTGATGTTTTAGCAAAGGGAATATTGTCAAAATTTTGTTGGTGGTCCATGTTATGTGAAAAATCCATTTGGGAAGAGAAGTTCTAATAAAAACAAAAATAAAAAAAATAAAAAAAGGTGATACACACTTGGAAAAGTTTTTTTGTTTTGTTTCTTTTTTCCTTCAATGATTTTTCAGTTTTTGTTTTATTGTTTATCAACCCCCCTGACTAAAGAAAAGGAAAAAAACTGACTCATTATGCCATTATTAAAGTAAAGGACAATATTAGAATCTTCTTAATTTCTCTATTGGTGAAGAGATTATCATGAAGCCTTTCTGTTCATTTCATTGGCTCTAATTTTTATCAACTGTCAATCATTCTAAAATTCCTTTAAATCATTTTGTAAAAATAATTTGTGAACTGTCCTACCAATCACTAAGTAACCCTCAGGATGAAGTATCATCGTCATTTAGCCTAGTATCTTCATCTTTCTTATTTTGATCACTGCTTTCTTCAGTGCACTCTCTGACCTTCCTAGCATTGTCTGAAATTAGATGAATTATTTTGATTAGTATCCTCAACTTTGTTGTTTCAATCACTTTTTGGCTGTTATGCTTTCTTGCTTTGCTGAGTGTTGCCTAAAGTTTTGTCAGTATTCTATGAATTATTCTGACTAATATCCTAAACTTTATTGTTTTGATCATGTATCAGCTGAAGAGTGTGCACTAGCCAAAACAATGATTAAAACAACAAAGAGAAAGATACCTGTCAAAATAATTAAAGGAATAAAATTGGACTAATCCAACAAAATTTGGTATTTTAAAGTCGTTTTTTTTAAAGGGCGCAAATTTTATTTCTGCCTCAATCTTGCCTTTACACTTTAACACAAAATTGGGTGAGGTGCTGTCAAGTTCTGAGATGAAGTACTGGTCTTTGTTTTGGTTACAAAATCTTTAATCTTTAATCTCTAATCTCTAATCTCTAATGGGGACACTGACCAAAACAACAAAGATGAGAACACTACTCCAAATAAATCATGGACTATTAACACTACTTCAACAGATAATACCAGGAAGGCTGTAGAGTAGCTGAAATGTAGTGATCAAAACAACATTGGATATGTGCCTGGAATGACCCGGATTATCAATATTGTTTAATGTTGAAATCAACCAAATGGGGACTAGCGGCTGTACAACAGTTTCTGAGTAATTTACCAAGTTCCAAGGTAGCTAATTCAAAACATTGGACAAGCTTCGAAATGAATGAACATTGGAGATAGAGATCATGACAAATTGAGCCAAGTTCGTGGAAGTTAATCTACAGTTGACCAGCTGAAAAATGGCACAGTTTAACTGCATCTATCCCCACCATCCTTAATCATTTGACTGCAATCGGCAAACTCTCTAAACTTGAAATTGTGTGCAACATTCACTGGCGAATGATAACTGGAATTGCTGTTTGTGCTCATCCTTGATTTCTTTGAAGCATATGCATGTGTGGCTGGACAACATCATCAGAGAGGATGAAAATTGATGTCTGTACATTAATAAGAGATGCAAATGAAGTTAAACTGTACCACGACACCCTTCAACCTCTGCCTCCACTCCATGCCAAGCCTTGACCACCCCCCCACATTGTGTTCAAAGATTGATGGACAAAGTCTGGGTGCTGGATTCGAAGCGTCGACAAAAACCAAAGGTGAGTGTACAGTAGCAGTTAAGTCAAGACTGCTGGAAACGGGAACATGTGACACTGCTATAACAATAACAAAGCATTTAATCGAAGAAGATCAAGTTGATATATTGTCTCTGTCTGGTACAGGATGCAATGCAACACAGTACTTCTAAAATTTGCTTCAGGTCAGGATTATTGCTTTTCTTAGACAGAGAAGATCTCTGCAGTCCACTACTGGCAGCCTTGCAGGGGATTGAAGGCTCCAGTCTAGAAAGTAGAACCAAGCTCTGTCTCACTCTAGTTTTCAGTGGGACTTGAATAAGTTGCTTTCTTGTTCTACCATACTACAGTACAATGCTTCTGCCCTCTCCACCTCAGATATCGAAAGGTTGGGTCTGACAGACATGGTGGAGACACTCAACTCCACCGGTGCCCTCTCCAATCACCTCGGGGTACACCTGTATTCAATGTGTTAACAACTGCCAATCAAAACCCTTGCCGAGGACACTGCCTGTGTTTCACTTCAGGTCAGCAAATGTACTCAAACCAACCTGTCAACAGCTCATCCTTCCGCCATCTGGCATTTCTCTTGACCAGTATCTCCTTATTTCCATGAAAAAACGAAAGTACTTATTCTGATACAACGTATCTGTTGTGTACTTGTAAAATCTAGCATAACCATGCCAAACCAGAGTTTAATTTGTTGGTTGGATGACATGCATTGTGTGCGTTGTTTACAGGGGAATTGTTTGATCGTAACAAGATTACAACTGCTGAAGTGTACTGACACAACTGCAAAAAGCGGCTGATGTAATCGCTGAAAAACACCCACAATTGTACAAAATTTACCTGTCACACGACAGTGTGAGACATGTGATCCATGAAAAACTGTTAAAGTTAAATTGAGAAGTTGTCCTGCACCTGACTTGGCACCCTCTAATTACCACCCTTCTCTGCACACTGCAGAATTTCCTAAATGATCAGGGTTTCCAAAATGACAACAACATCAAAATGGCACTGCAAACCACCTTTGATTCAAAACTGACATCATTCTATCACAAAGGAATCTATTTGCCTACCCATTGACAAAAAGTGATAAATAACAATGCTGATAGCTTCTTTCATGGCTATTTCAGCCATGGCGGATTTTTAAGACCCTCACCACTTGGAAGATTAGTGCAACATAATCTTGCCCCTGTTTGGCCTTGTACTATACTAACCTAAGCTAAATATCTGACCTGTCTTGTGGTTGAGACAGTTGCTTATTTCCCACCAGTGTCAATGGTTGGTGTTTAAGCCCAGGTAAAAAGCCAGGATTTCAAATACTGATTTTTACAGTATGCAGATGCTTCTCATGTGGAAGACTGACTACTATTTACCTTCATCTTAATTTTTCTGTTGCTTTTTTTTATCGCAACTCTACTCAGGCCACTAATCTACGGCAGTGAGTAAACAGTGTTCATTGGAAATAAAGAATAAGCTTCCAGTGAGACTTGAACTCACATTCCCGAAGTGAGGCTAGGCTAACGCCCTGATGCTCTGCCAACTGAGCTACAGAAACCAGGCAGCTAGCAGAAGTTCAAATCAAACCTTGCACCTTATCTATCACTGATCTCTCGCCACCATGTTTGTTTATGAACTGGCGGTATCAGTGTTAATACAGCAATTATTTTTATTATATGAAGTATAACAAATCTTTATTATTAATTTTTTACTACTATTTACTGTCATCTTAATTTTTCTGTTGCTTTTTCCAACTCTACTCTGGTGATTATATTAAACAAATGTTAAATGTTTCCTTTTTGAGAAAGAATCAAATTTTGCTAACACAAAATGTTTTGGAAGCTTTAATTACCAACCCAATAAAATGTCTTCACATATGGAATGACATAAAGCGAACCAGGTCAAACTCAAAATAGCCTGAAACATTTTCTATTTTTTAAAATTATCCCATAGAAGATGAATTCTAACAAAGTTAAATTAAAGAAAAAGAAAATGTCAACTTCAAACC
This sequence comes from Architeuthis dux, assembly GCA_006491835.1. NCBI lineage: Eukaryota > Metazoa > Mollusca > Cephalopoda > Oegopsida > Architeuthidae > Architeuthis > Architeuthis dux. The sequence continues at coordinate 5,106,756 of VCCN01000462.1, read as the reverse complement.
CTTGAGGAATAATTATAAATGCAGACTCAAACCTACACTGCATCCAATCGACATGTAATATGGAGGCTTTTACAAGTATTAGACTGGCCACGTGGAATCTGTTTTCTTCTGTTTACTTAGCGTAGCTTGGTTTGCACACAAGGGGCACTCAGTTAGGATCGAACTCACTACTCAAAAGTAGTCATCGATAGTCCGGGGGCCAGCAAGACCTACCGTGCACCCGCTCCCATGATCCTATGAATGGGGTACCAAAATGTTACACAATCCATAGACTTTGGAATGTGTAATTGAAGTTTTCTCGTAAAATGCTCAACACCTAGCTTCACGTTTTGGGCTGTAACCTTTTATGCCTCAATTACAAATTGACAAGATACACTGTTGGAAAGCTGATGAAATTCTCTTTCTAACGATATATAAATGTATATATCTCCTTCATGAATTAAATCCACGATACATATAATATATATACCTATAAAGTATACTTGTAAACTGCTAGAATACCTATAAATTCCTCATGTCTGAAAACCATGATTTAGCCCTTTAAAGTACTCAGATATGTCAATTGGAAGACGAGATATGAAATTCTGTTCTTTCCAACTTTTTCTTGGTGTGAACCTGTCGGCCCTTCACCAAGCGTTAGCTGTCCGGCCGGGTTAAATCTTCACGCCTGTAGTTAACCTTCCCCCACGTTGTGTTTAAGATCGGAAGGTCACTTTCAGACGCGGGCGAAGAATCAATTGATGCTGGGTCCAAAAGGTGTACACATAGAAAAAAATATTAGATTGAGTTAATGTGATATCTATTTGGCTGGCCTTTTCGTATGGAACGAAGATCGTGTAGCAGCGAGCGACAGAGTTGGTTCTTCCGTATGCTTCTTTACTGGTTTGGTAATTCGGAGTTGAAGACAAGTACTGTTGGACTTCAGCAAAAGCTACGATCCTCGTGGTCAGTCAATTGGAGAACACGTATCTCCTAGGTTCTGCTGGTCTGGAATTTCTGCGCCCACTACTCGAGAGTCCCAAACCCGCCGCTTATATGATAATCGCTTCCATACGAGGGTGGGTCTAATGGTATGAGGGTATAGTTAACTTTAGTTCAGAATATCTCGCTCATTTCCGCTAATTAGCCGTTCCTTATGATAAGAGATTTTATTTTACTAACACCTTCTTTAATTTCTATTATTCCGGGGGTACACCTGGTCTTGACATCTTGTTTACCAAAAGAGATTTCCACTTTTCTCTATTGTCCCGGAATCAATATGACAGCACGTCGCTTACGATTCTGATAAGGGCTTTCGCACCCGCAATCCTTCCTCAGACCGATAAGTGTAATTTCAGTGCAGAATATCTTTCCATTTCCGCTTTTTAACCTTCCTTACCCCCCCCCCCCCGGCTAAAATTCTGATAGTGACAATTGTTCCTTTTGTTTTCTCAAATTTCAACCAAAAGTACATATTTCGATAACCAATTTGTTATGCACTCATCAAATTCATGCTTATATAATTTGTCATTCAACGTTCAATGTAACACTTATGTACTTGTAAAATCTAGCGCATTTCTCAACAAAAGTATTCTCCTTAGGAATTTTCAAATATCCCTTTTTACTATTAATCACATTAAGCCCTGGCCATCCCATAGTATCACATAGGGTGTCCTCTTTCAGAAGAAAAGATGTTCCCAAAGGAACATAGGATCATGGTGGTGGGGGCACGGTAAGCCCTGCTGGCCCCCGGACTACGACAAAAACAGCTTACTAACCATTACATCACGGCGAAGAGCACCCTGTTTCCTCTCCCGGACGTCGGAGTGAAGACCTCATTCTGGGGCATTTGGCCCCTGGCTGATGCCACAGCAGCGGCAGCTTATTCAGTCGGCCCAGAAAACCATTCCTTTTACAACCAGAGTCAGCCAAATATTGACTCTTACAAAAGGCCAGCTGTTACAAATAAAATGTTGGCCCTTGCTAAAACACTCGCATTTCATCACCACATGGCCAGAAATGGACTAACACCAAAACAGTTGTAAGACAAACTCTGCACTGGAACCCGGAAAAAAAACTTTTCGCCTCAACGATTTAAACAGGCCACGTGGAACTTGCCAGCAATCCACTCGTCTCAACAAAGAATCCGCAAATCCTACTACATCTACAAAATGAACTCTATACTGTGATGTCCTGCCAGGCTGCGCAAGGGAGCAAATATCACGAGTTACTTCTGTTTTATGGGTTTGTGGCAAGGGAGGTGAGTCCCCGGTCATGCGCCAGGCAAACCGGGGAAAATAAAGAAGACCGCTCGGAAGCGAGACTACAAGAGTTCTCTCGCTGACGGCGATCAGTAAGCATCACATTTGTCTTTGTCCTTTGTTCCTTTGCTTCATCTTTCCCTTTCAGTGAGATTCCCACGAGCTGGGAGACACTACATATACTACAAAGAAAAATGAACATTGAACATTTGTTAATCTGAACTGCTTCTAAACTGTAAGTTCCCCGCGGATCCCCTCCATTCGCAACATGCACAACTCCCTTTTCGCTCCTCCTACTATTTTTCTGCTCTTTACTACTGTTAGTAAAATATCGGATATACGGAAACCAAAAGGTTGTTGCATTGTTTGTTCTTCTTTCACACGTTCGAGTCATGGTGACCCTAATCACGGTTAAACCCCCCAAATTCCAATAGAATTTTCATTATTACGCCTATTAGTATTTTTCAGCCATTAGAATAAACGGAGTAAAGATATTCTCATTGCACTATTTGGTCATTCATGAACAGCCCATAACAGCTTTGGTCATCGTCCTTACTTGAGTTTCTTCCAAGGTATTGGGTGTTAGTGTTTCTCTAGATTTCAATATCATCTGGAGACGGTGTTTTTGTAGCGGAGTTGTCCCCCGTGTTTAAGGGTTGGCTCCCTGATCCCACACACGGCCTCGTAACAACGGCCAATGAGTGGCCAGCAATTAATCACGTGACAGGCGCGAGATTTGAACCCGCCTCCTTTTTCTCCATTCTTCGCAACGAAGGGACGTGTTTTTCACGGTTCCGTTCCAACCTGAATTCTGCCCGTCCGACACACATGGGACGGGCAGAGGGCCCCAGAACAAAGTAAGCAAATACCGTTTACACGCATTTTTGCTATATCTTAATACACAAAACAAATCTTTTACACACATTTTTAATACGCTGAACTATTTCACACGCCAAACGAATAGATCCAAACAAAGGACTCTTACATATTTACACACACACACACACTCAGACGATGGACTTTTAAATACGCACACACGCATAAACTAGATTTCAACCCATAAATAAATAAAAATGTTCGTCTCTTTCAAAATTGCCTTTTGTCTTTCGTCCGTCTCTCGTTGTTAATTACTTTTCAGCCATTGATCGCTAAGAAAATGGAGTCAAATTCAACCCACCTTTTATCATCGGTATTATGGAGAAACCACAAGCATTCACGCCGGCGCCCCACAAAATAATTACCCTCCACAAGAAGGCCCAATTCTCATACAATAGATTCCGGGCGCCGGCAACCAGCAGGACCCTCCATATTTTCACCTCTATTCAAATGTGACATAAAGTGGTGTCATTAAACATTTCACTCTCTAACATGAATGGCATTGTATTGCAAGCCCTTTTCATTACTTGATTCGCATTAAAATAAAGAATGGCAACTCTTGGAATGTTGCACAGTAGCAATCAAGACAAAATCTGTTTTTATATTAATTAATAGACTCCTAGAGCCAGCTCGTTGCGGTAAAAACTAATCGGTTGAAAAGATAAAGGTTATTTTCTGCAACGAGTTCTGATTGGCCAGAGTGATGGTGTGCTTAGATCAACTTTTTTGTAAAAAGTAAGAAAACACTTTGGGTTTGAGAGTTAGTCTCCACCCTAAGTAGTGGAGAATTTTGCTACAGTACTGTCGATAGAAATCAGGAAATCACGAAGTACAGAAAAATATCAAAACTCTCCATTTAATTGTACTAAAGATGAAACGGTTCTTTTCCTGGTTGACTTCTAGAAGATTCACGCACATAAAATAATCTTTCCTTCTTTTGATTTCCACTATTTCTTCCGTTATTCTTCTCAGAATCGGCATTTACGAAGCACTCTGTCATTTTTATTGTCTCTTTCTTGGCTGACAGTGCTGTCTGAGAAGCTCACCCGAGGTGAAGAAACCAGCTACTTCCACTCGATCATACTGCAATTGGGGGCAAATTTTAAATAAAATGACAACTGGACTAATGAAAAGAATATATATATATATATATTGATATATTTCAGTTTGAAAATCGTAATAAACGTGAAACAGTCTGTCACTGTAAGGGAATCGAGTTCCGTCTTCTTTCTTCCATTGCATATATATATATTATATGGGGTATTCGGCGTTTCCCGGGGGGGGGGGACTTCGAATATAACAACACATAAAAACAAATGTGTCACAGCGCACTATTCTTTGAAGCGTAATGCGACTAGTCGTGGTATTCGAGTGGCCAAGGTCAACAGCAAAATCATGCACTGAGACGCGAAAAACGGATTAAAAAGACGATATCAAAACAAATGTTTCATACTGGATAAACACAGGATAAACAAACAAGACAAACTCAGAGATTTTGTGGGAAGTTTTATCAAATGTCAAACAAGAAATACTCTGGGAACAGAAAATAGTCCTTTGGTCGTTGAGGTAAATTCCGGGGAGAGAAAAATAGTCCTTGTTTGAGGAAAATCATACATTGGGGTTCCAAAATGTCAAATTTTGGTCAACAGCCTTCAGAAAAAACAAAGAAAAGAAAAAAAGAACGAAGAAGCCTATATTTCCTCGAAGGTAGTGTCTTCCTTCATCGGATTTAAAAACCCGCCTAGGCTGGGAGCTGGTAATAGCAAACGTGCCTCCAACTTCCTCTCCGCCGCTCGGGATCTCTTCCACACCCCCGCTGCTGCTGTCACTGCCTCTACTGCTGCCCCTGCTACTCCTACTGCCTACTGCCACTGCCACTGCTGCTGTCGCTGCCACTCCTACCGCCACTGCTCTCCTCCCCTCTCTTTCCCTCTGTCTCGGCGCCGAATTCAAAATCCCGGGGAAACGAGATCTTCCAGAACCTTTCTTTGTCCTTCGCGCGCCAAAACCTTCAACTCACGGACACAACGTTCTTCACCGTATCTTCCCCTGTTTACATTCTACCGTTCTTTGAAGAGGCGTAACTCATCATCACGACTCAGAGTTAGCTCCCTTCCATTCTTTCACAAAATGATATTCTATACAGATTTCATAAAATTAAAAAGGGCGTTGGGGTGGGATGCTTGACCAGTGAATTCCTAAAACCGAATGAAAAGAATTTTTCAGGACAAATTGTTTGTGCTTTCAATCAATAAGACCTTCGTTACCTATCTATGTGAAATCAGTTTTGAAAACATTCTTTAGGTTGGGGAGGGGGGTATTTTTACGATATAACAACAATGCTGAACTAGAACCTTACTTTATGTCGGTCGTACGAAAGTACGGCATTGAAGTACCTCGCTTAATTCCGTGTGTGAAGGAATCTTTTGGGAAGAGGGGATTTTTAATTAGTAATGATGTTCAAATAGATTTTCATGTTTTGAAAAAATGATTTCGAATTGTCGTACAACGGATGGAAAGTAATGGTCCAGTTCAGCATTATAGCGACATCATTATTAGACTCCGCCACAACCAAAAAACATAAACTTTTTGCAAAACTGACACTTTTCGAAACGTAACGGATTGATTGAAAACACCAAACATTTATTAATATGTTTATCGACTTTCACTGGTAAAACGAATTTTAACCTAAGAAACAACTAAATTAAGATGAGGGTAAATAGTAGTCAAAAATGAATGATAATGGTTAGTGTGTTACGGGGTGAGAAGTTTCTTTAATTCATTTTTGTTCTTTAAAAATGAAAGTCACTAAAGGATATTTATAAGTTATCATTTAGAAGTATTAAAATAGCGAAAATATCATTCAATCTATCGGTATCATATGTTGTGCGTGTGTGGGCATGGCATGTATATGTATGCGTGGAGATATGGGGGATGTTGGAAGTGTGTGTGGATATATATATAGGACCGCGGACTTCAAAATCCCTTTCCCTATCTCTTCGCTTTCGACAGCCGTGCTGACAAGACCTCAACAAATGGGGTTTCCCCCTTTTGGGGGACTGAACTGCTAACTTTCATTCTGATTTCACATCTACTCCAAACTACACAGCAAAATGTCAGGACGTGGCAAAGGAGGAAAAGTTAAGGGAAAGAGCAAGACCCGCTCATCCCGTGCCGAACTTCAATCCCCTTTCCACCGTCTTCTGCATAAGACTACTATGCCAACTCATAAGAGAAACTGACCACACCGCTGAGATTCTCGAATTGGCTGGAAATGCTGCCAGAGACAACAAGAAATCCAGAATCATTCTCCGTCACAACCGAAATGACGAAGAGATAATGAACATGTGTTAACTGGAGTTAACCACGACATGTGCGTGTTTCTCCACGCGAATCCCACCTTTTTCGCAACCCGGGATCCCCAAACCCCAGAACCAAACCAAAACGACCCTACCGTTCCTCTATATCTTTTATCTATCCTTTTCTTTTCTTATCTAATAAAGATTGGATTATCTCGGACCAGAAAACCTGTTTGCATGGTTTTCTTTCTCTCACACTTTGAGTCAGCATGATCCCATACGCGCTAACAAATCACCCTATGGAAGAAGAGCTGGTTCTCTCTTCCAAACTGGACACTACGAGTACTTTTGCGGCTAGCAAAGGTCACCAGACTAATATGTTCGCGTAGTGTCCACAAAAAATCCTTTTTATTTTAACCTTTTCTTATAGCGCGCGTGAGTATGTGTGTGTATATATATGTATATATGAATGAATGTATATATATATATATGTGTGTGTGTGTGTGTGTGTGTGTGCTACGCATCTGTGTGTGTGTGTGTGTGTGTGTGTGTGTATACATCCTCCCACGCTAAGAAACCTAAAATGACCCGCTAGGAAAAACCCTGGCTGATATGTTCCCATTTCAAGTGGCAACATGCAACATTGCATCGTCGAGCCTTGTCTTGAAGCATCGTATTATTCATACAGCAATTGTCTTGAACTTGTTCCACTATGGTGAAGAGCCAATTATTTGTTGATAAGCACAGGGCAGGAAAGGGATTTGACAAGATTTCCAGTCCATAATAAATAAATTCAAAATGGCTGGTGACGTTGGTCTTCTTTCGTAAAGTTTCACCAAGACTTATGCACAAGATAGTCAGGGACGTCAGTAAATATTTCATGGATGATACGGGAAGTGTGACTAACAATTTTAAATCATACGGCGTGAATGTTTGTCAGAGTACGACAAAAAATATATTGCACTGTGTGGGACTGAAAGGCCATAGGCCAAGGAAGACACTTTATTGCGCCCAATGCACTTGAAAGCTAGGTTAAATTTTGCTAAAGAGCACCTAAACAAAAACAAAGCATTTTGGGATAAAGTTTTGTGGGCTGATGAGACGAAGCTGGGACTTTTCAGTCATTCAAGCAAGCAATACGTGTGGTGGAAAAAGAAGTTGTTTACCGAAGAACACCACCCCGAGAGTGAAACATGGGGAAGGTTCCATTCTGCTATGGGGTTGCTTTAGTGCAAAAGGTGTTGGTCAACTTGTTTCGGATCGAAGGAACCATGAAAAAAAGAAAACTATCGGGATATTCTTAAGGATAATCTGAAAAGTTCGGCTCGAAATCTTCGCATGAGAAGAAAATGGATATTCCAACAAGACAATGATCTCAACCAAACATAAGTCATAGCTGGCGACTGAATGGTTTTGAAAGGAAAAGATCAATATTTTGTCATCGCCTTCGGAATCACCTGATCTAAATCCTATTGAAAATTGGTGGTGTGAATTAAAAATGAATGTTAGGAAAAGAAATCCCGAGAATATATCGGAATTAGAGAAGTCCAGCAATGAAGAATGGATTAAAATATCCGTCGAAACTTGCCAAATGTATTTGGATAACTACCCTAAACGTTTTAGTCCGGGGGCCAGCAGTGCCTACTGTGCACCCCCCCCCCGCAATGATCCTATTAGTAAGGTACCAAAATGCTACTTAGAGTGTCCTCTTTCAGAAAAAAGATGTTTCCAACAAAAAGGTTGGGAAGAACTACCTGATTTACATAAAACAAAATGGCCGCCAGCACACACAAAAAAACAGAATTACATATCTCTCTCCCAATTGACATATCTAAGTACTCTAAATGGCTGAAACATGAGGAATTCAAATATACACTTTATTTTACCATAAAAGTAATTAATTTATAGGTATTCCAGCATTTTACCACGAAATTTCAATTTTACTTTATAGGTCAAAGTCTATGGACTGTGGATTTAATTCATGAAGGAGATATATATGTAACGGACACATGTATTTTTGCACTCACACACGGCGGTCATCAAGTGAAACCACTTGACACACATATATTTCTTAAGAATACCCAAGTTTCAATATTCCGAAAACCAAAGTTATCTGTCCACCAGTGCTTTCAGAACATGGAAATACTGTACTCGAAATACGATACCTATTGTGAACACAAAGTCTAGGAAAAACCTTGGAACTTGTATCATTGGAACTTTGACGAAATCCATTTCCAACACACATTTCGACCAGCCTCACATCCTCCACTCACCTCTTCCTATAAGAAGACGGACTATCCATGACGGTTCCACCTTTTCTACAGAGACGCGCCTCTCACCTCTGATTACGTACGTATGCATTCATACATACATACACACACTCCCTTTTCCTTAACATCTTCAACAAACTAAGAACTCTTTCTCCTTCATTCTCTACAGCTGAGAAGTTCCTTATTGTTATACGTTCTGTAATAAATATACTTATTATTATTGTTACAAAGTATTTGTAGTTATTATTTGCATGCAACATTACCATGTGCATCTTGCATCCTTTCCTTGCAACCCATGCATTTCATTCCTTTTACTCTTCAGGAACAGCAGAGAAAGAAAGATCTCCAGCGCTTATCGCTAACATTACGCTTTCTTTCTCTCTAGTATCATCAGCATTCTAGCTTACTTACGGCAGTCTGACCATTAAGGCCACTATAAGTACTATTGCTACTGCAACACCCAGTTTACTGCTACGATCCTTGTTATTGTTTATAA
>VCCN01000462.1:5076280-5087275 GCA_006491835.1 Architeuthis dux | reverse complement strand
TAATTATAAAGGATATAATTTAGTTTTAGGGTTAGGGTTAGTGCCGGTGTTGCAAGTAACAACAAAAAAAGATTAAACATTGTTTTTCATAATTATAAAATTAAAAAGAATATACACTAGCAACTAATAATACAAATTCATTGAACTAACCCTAAAACTAACCCTAACCATAAAACTAACCCTTTAAATTTTATAAAATACAATTTTAAATGGTCGAGTTTTCTGCTTTGATTTGTTCCGTAATACATTACTAGCAGCAGCCGCATAAGTTAGCGTTATTGGTTACCTCTCCACAAGAAAAAAAACAAAAACACAAAAAAACAACAGTCCTCACCCATGATCAATTTGACACAAAAATAAAATCAGGTTCGAAAAAAAATTGGTTAAACAAAAATCGGTACATTAGTTCTTTTTTTTTCAACAGATTTATCCTTTTTCTTTTTTTTTCTTTTATCACTTTCTTACATCCTAAACTTATTCCTCAACCATTCTTTCTTCCACAACTTATATATATGTTTTAAAAAGTTGTATTTCTATTCTAACTAAGAAATACGTTTAAATCTGAAGTAAATGGTTTCTCCAGAATATGGTAGAATATTCTTTACAATTGCATAGTAAGCATTGAATTAGCATACTCAGACCAGTGTTTCTCACTGTGGGTTCCGCAAGATAAGGTATTATTAATTTAATTTTAAAAAAGTATTTTATAAAAATATTTGTATTCACTATTTTCAAAATAGTAAGTTAGTCGACTTTTTAAAAATATGTTAGCACAAAAACTAAATTTAGCAACAGAATGAACGCTGCACCAGATAGGATCAATAACAAATCTCTCGCATAATATTTTGTTGAATCACCAAATTCTTGACAAAATGACATCGACGAGTCAAACCAGCGCTTTTGATAGAGAACAGATTGTGAGGTTTGCAGAAGTAGGAGGAGGCTGGAAGACGCTCAGCCAACAGTTAGGTGTCAAATATAAAACTGTATACGCGTGGGTGTATGCAGCGAAACAACGTAAAGTCTCGTGGGGGGAGACGAATGTTATCAGAAGAATAAATGCAACAATTGTATGCATTGATTGAAAAGGATTCCCAGTTAACACTGAAGCAACTTGCAAATAATCTCAAGGACGAGTTTCAAGTCCCGGTGTCAGAAGTAGCAGTCCACATTTATCTGCAAACGTAATTCATTATGTAGCGGTCACTTTCTTAAAAATACCAAAATAGAACTAGACATATCATGCTGGCTTTATCACCACGACGGTGCCAGCTCTAAACTATATGAAGTACGAAATTGAGAATTAGCTTCCTTTTTGTGACGTCAGCACAACTATATAAACCATAGTTTTACTATAATCCCCGCCTTTTAGCCTGTTCCCGCCTAAGGGTCAGTGCTTCACTCGCCCGTGCCTACCTCTTGTTTGGCACGTTAAACTTTTTCTTCATTGACTTAGTATCATGGTCGCCTAAGTGTTTTTTACATCTCTACTTTTTAAATATGGACATTTCTTCAAATGCCAATATTTCTTTATTTCAATCTTGGTCATCGCTCCTTTTCCTTTTTGCCCAGACTAGGAATAAACGCCTCAAATATAGGCCATTCGAGATATACGATGACCATCGATTACTTTAGTTTCTACTAACACAGGCTAGCTGTACTACTACTTAAAATGATTCCTGGTTAGAAACTATCCATCCTCCATACCGGTGTCTTTCTCTTCTGTCTTATGCTTTCTTTTGGCTTAGCCAATTTCATCGTCTCAACCTCGGTTCACTTATAACCTCTTATCACAGACGAATACATTTCGGTACATAAAAACCGGCTAACGACAGAAACTACTATTTACCTTCACTCTTCATTCTGCATCACAAACCTCTCACTCAAACTCTTTTTATACATGTAGCACCTTTATTTTTGACAACCATGTACGTCAATTTTTACTCTCATATTTTTGTTTATTAAATGCAACATTTGATTTCTATCTGACGCATTTGTTAAATTCCATGATATCCGTGATATTGACCATGTCATCCTACGAAGTTATTTATGCCACCCGTCGAAGAGGAGCCTTCAAATCTGAAACCACGAAGAAATGGGTACTTGAAATGTTATATTATCTCGTCTTCCTGGAAATACTGCAGCATTGGTTGTCCTTGTGTGCGATAATGCTCCTTGTCACATCAAGTTACATCCAATATTGGGTTTATCGTTCTTTGACTCGGCCCTGTCGAAATTCTGTGGTCAAAAATGAAAAGCATTGTGAAGCGAAACATGCGAGCACCGGCAGTCAATCCACCTGTCGTTGGCGAGCAAAGAATGGCTTTTCTGGAGTCCAATATTGACCAAGCTCTTTCCAAGATCAGATCTCCGGATTGTGTCAACGCTTATCAACATTCTACTTCATTCTTCCCAAGTTTAATTAAGTTTTTAAAATAGAGTGTCGATGTCTGCTTGATTATTTCTCTGATCATTCGCAAAAATTCATTTTATAATATGTTTTTTATCATCCTGTTCTTCCAATGTTGTTATTTAAGATATAAAATAAAATTATCTTTCAGAAATTTCACTGTTTTTTTCTGTTTTTTACGCTCTAAATGGTAAAAAAATATTCGACGAAAAGGCATCGGCGAAAAGACAAGTCGGCAAAAGTGTTGTCCACCAAACAGGTTGTCTCCGAATCGTCCGCAGGACGAAACTGCTTTCGGCTGATTGTCTGTCGGCGGCATGTCGTTCGCCGGAAAGTCCGAGAACCTTCTATCTCTATTCTTTTCCTTTTGTTAATGTTGTTCTTATAATATCAGCGTCTCCCGTTAGACTGCATCAATTAGAGCCAGATTTTTACTGACATGTCAGATCAATTCACCGACTAATGCACTATTGTGAATCCCATTGGTCATTGTAATCAATTTGGTGAGAGAATTAAGTGATCGGGATAAGAAAGAACTCTTCCTTACACACATACATGCCACCACCAATCAGCATTTATTTATATTCCGATGCTTCCATTCTCCCTTCTCTTCTCACTGACTTTGCCTGGACAAAACGAATAATGTGGATATTTATACTAGGAAAATACTTTGCTAAGTTCGATTTGTTTTTACCATTTTTAGTGAAAAATGGGAGGGGTCACGTAAACTTTACCAATAGGGACACACAAAAATATAGATAACGAAAAGGTGGCAAGGACTTTGTCCCTTTAATATGATAAGAAGAAGTCAACACTTATAAAAGAAACAGAGACTCAGCCACACCGGCATCGAGTCCGAAACTTTCATTTCATGTCTATTCACTTTTTTCGTTCTCTTTCTCGCTCGCTATCTGACCTGTGAAGGTAAGCTTCTTCTTTTGGTGTCACTACTAAATCAACCACTTCGTCACCACGTGGCACTCTCCACATTTCAGACCGCTTCCCTCATCATTCGTTCAGAGCTTGTTTCTCGAGGTCCCCTCGTTCTCAACTTTTCCTCCCAGCGTCGCCGGTTTTCGACTACACCCCTGCTGCTAAACCATATGTTACTTCCGGCGACTCTCATATGCCGATTCACTTCACTGTCTCCTCTAGTCCATGGTATCTTATTTAGTGAACCCCAAAATACGGTCCATTCTTAGTTATGTGCTATAGCAATCCTACTCAGGCCGGCATAACAATATACGTATTCGCAAAAGACCATTGTGAGATTTACAATTGTTAAAGATGAATTTGAAATATTTTCAAATTTATAAACGAAGATGCAAATTGCTGACATTTTGCATGTTTCATCCGTCAATAACACTGAAAGTATATTTGATTCATGTAAATTTGATTCATGTCCGACTTTGGAAAGATACTTTCCTTTTTGTAAACATCTCAATGCCATTATTCTTTCTCAGATGACGACCGTAAGAAGAAGAAATCGTTTCATTGCACTGATTTGATTATGAAGTTTTCCTGCTGCAATAACGGCAAACTTAAATCTTCTTTGTTGAGTAAGTACATGAGTTGTTTTTAATAAAATTAAGAAATAAATCATACTTAGTATTAAACTTCGGTTTATGTAAACTATTATTCAATAATTGCATCGTTTAACAATTTTAATCTGTCGTATCATAACGCACTAATGTCTGAATTGTCATAAAAAACTGTATAATCACTTCATTGAAGAACGCAGTTTGTCACTTTTATTCAGTTCGCATTTCATGACATTATCATCAGCAAACATTCTGTTTATCTGCCAGAACTAATTAAAATATTAATGAAATGTTTACGATTAAATAACGTTGAAACACCAGAGACTGTAGCTGATCAGATAAGTCGAGCAACATTATTTTGCCTGTGACCATATAACAATGTTGTTAAAAAGAGCGTTTGTCTTGAATTGACCCATATACGGTAAAGCAGTCAAGCTGAACGCTTTCGGTCAATGCGAATGGACTACTGATATAGGGCGTTGTGCACATAAAGTATAAAATCTGTAAGTGAACATTACAAGATAAAGAAGTATGCGAACTCTGTGAATTCGTTGTAAACAAAAGCTTTAACCAGAATTTGGCTTGAGTGAACAAAGCTTTCTATTTAAGGAAAGCAACTGGTCACTAAGGTGTGAAAAGAAAATTATTTCAAACCAAATGGAAGGCAAATAAGTAAAATTCTAGCATAAGGCCTATAAAACTCACCCCAAAAGTGTAACATGAGGTGTTGATAATGTAACGTAAAGGTTACCAGTTAATATATGTTATCATATTAATTAGAAAATATCTGACCCAGTTGAGGACACGAGGCTTGCTATATAAACAATAACAAATGATTGTAGAGTAAACTTCTAGTAGCAGTAGTAATAATAGCAGTAGTATTAAGGCGTTGGCTGCTATGAGAAATATATAGAGAGTAATAGCTTTATTTGGTGTGTGTTAAGGTGCTAGTGATATAGAGAAAGAAAGGCTATGGTTAGCGATGTGCGTAAGAAAGATTTGTGGTTTCTTTATTTCTCTTTTTCTTCCCGCAGTAGTAAAAGGAATGTAATGTATATAATGCATGGATGCACATTTAACAATGCAGAAGAAGAAAAATGCATGACAAGGATGTAACGTAATAAGAAGTATATTTATTACAGAATGCATGTTAACAATGTTTAGTTCTCATCTATAGAGAAGAAGAATGTTTGTAAAGTTCGGTTGACTACTTTCTTAATAGAAATAAAAGGTCCTTCGTTTGTTGAAGATGTCAGCGTGTGTATAAGAAGAAAGTGTATATGCATGAATGCGTACGTGCGTAATTGAAGAAGAGAAGAGGGTGCGCATCTCTTTGGTAAAATGTTGGAACGACCTTAGTTCTGTTAGGCAACAAAACTAAGATTGGACGAAGAATGAAATGTGTTTGCCTTCTTATAGGAGAAGGTAAGTGGAAGGTGTTGGCTGGTCGAAAAGTTGGTTTTTCGGTGTGGTTCTTGTCAACTTCCTAAGGTAAAATAGGGATAGATAAGATACAAATCTTTCCTAGACATTTAGTCTGCAATACGTATCGAATTACCATTCAAGTGGTATACTTTTGTGTCGTGTACGGCCAGTTATCTGAAAATATGTTTGTCAATGATTTAACTCAATGACCGGGTGTGTGTTTGTGTGTGGAAAATACATATGTGTGATATGTATCCGTTACAAAAGTTACTAAAATAAAATAGTATTACGAAAAAACCTATGTAAAGTTACTAAAATAGAAGAATATATCTTTAAAAGGTGTAATTTTAATCAAAAACTCAAAATAAGACTCCCATCATCTGTATCAAAACTCAGCAAATCGCAGCGTTGATAAAACTCACAAAATCCTATGTAATGTTACTAAAATAGAAGAGTATATCTTTAAAAAGGTGTAATTTAATTAGAAACCCGGACTATCATCAGTATATCTCCGTTCGACTCCACCCGGCCCCATCCGGCAAATCTTCTCCGTCTGGTGAGTTTTGTTTGTTGTAATCTGACAGGGAAAGCATCTCTTGTTCTTTATTGTGTATTACCTCCCTTTGATTGGTCTGTTTAATTGGTTGTTTTTTGTAGTGTATAAAAAACAAATATTTAAAACTTTTATTTAATTTTATTGTTTACTGACATATTTTGTGTTCAGACAGCAAGAGTGGAAAGCGTTATTAATTAAATTAAATTAAATTAAATAAAGTGACAGCAAAAAAAAAATAGGAATAAATAAAATAAAAAATTGGAAGTTTATGAAATAAATAAATGAATAAAATTAACAGTGTCGGGACATACAAAGTACAAAGGTATGGAAAAGACTTTTGGGCGGGAAGAATTTGAAGGATAGCAAGCAGCAGGACTTTGGATTCTGCACGCAGACAATTTGGAGAATAAGCTACGGAAGAACTGATTAAATTTTGTCGCGTATCCATGCCTTTTCTGCGTAGTCTATGATCCACCCTCCACAAAATTTCATGGAAATTCATTGAGAACTTTAGGAGATATCGTGTCGGCAACTATCTCCAAAGATGTTCATGTCTGTCCACACGATATCTCCTAAAGTCCTCAGTAATTTTCCTCCTCAGCCTATGACCCACCCTTCCAGAAAATTTCATTGAAATTCATTGAGTACTTTTGGAGATATCGTGTGGACAGACAGATAGACAGACGGACGGACACGACCGAATGCATATACCTCTTCAACTTCGTTCTCAGAGGTAAAACATGGCTACTACTACCGTGAGAATGTAAAAGACAAATGTTATCCAAGAAAATTGGTATTTCTCGTTGAAAGATCTGAGTAAGTGTTTCCCTACTGAATTTTAGGGTTTGGTACTATTTGGAGAAGCCGATTTGGCGTGGGCGTTATGGCGCGAGCGTTAAGGCCTGTTTGTTTTTAGTAAATAAAACAATAAAGTGAACTAGTCCGGTGCCTACCCGGAGGGTAGCAGGGCCTACACCCCCACCCCGGATCCTATGAATAGGGTACCAAAATGCTCCTTAGGATGTCCTTTTTCAGAAAAAAGATGTTCCCAAGAAAAAGGTTGGGATGAACTACCTCAATTGCATAAAACAAATGGCCGCCAGCACACACCAAAAAAACAGAATTTCATATCTCGGCTCCCAATTGACATATCTGAGTACATTAAAAGGCTAAATCATGGTTTTCAGACATGAGGAATTTAAAAAATAGGCTTTATTTTACCATACAAATAATTAATTTATAGATAATTCAGTATTTTACAAGGAAATTTCAAGTATGCAAATGAGGTAGTTCATCCCAACTTTTTCCTTAGGAACATATTCTTTCTGAAAGAGGACATCCTAAGGAACATGTTGGTACCCTATTCATAGGATCCTGCGGGGAGGGGGTAGGCCCTGCTGGCCCCCAGACTAAACGTTCCGAATTGCTTGCGATTTAATTAAAAATGAAAACTAATTTTCTATTGGAAATATTATCTGTCTCCCTTTCCCAAAGTTTTCCACTTACCCCGAAACAGGAATTAAAGGGGTTACAATTGCGAAATCGCCATTGGTTAAAATTCAACCAATGAGAAACCCCTAAAAGAGGTCCTGCGAGGTTCAAATGCATATCCCATCCTCTTTCTGATTCACCTCGGGCTAAACTGCTAGCAGTAGTAGTAACCCTTTCTATCTACAAAACTCCATTTCTCACCAAGCAGCCGTCCTGAAAAGATCTACTTCAAACAGGGCTTAAGCCCTATTGGGCTAAGCTTCCAGCAGGCCCCGAGACCAACAACTTCATTTTTCACCATCTACGCTCTCTCTAGAACTCGAACAGACAACATCCATTTTTACTGCGGACTCTTACAATACAAATTGCTTTTGTATGTAATGTTGGCTTTAGGCAGATGGGAAAATATACCCAACAACAAAACTCTTTTCTTCAAGACTTCTCCTTTCCTTCACCACATGTCGCTAAGAACTCAAGAGCACAATGAACTGTCCAGCTACACAGCGACCCTATCTTCGTCGAAGAAGCAACGCATTCTCCTGCATCATGAACATTTGTGTTAGTCGGAATTAACTCGACTTAACCACAGTGAGCTTTTCTCCACGCGCATCCCTACCTTTTCACAACCTTCCCCCAATCCCCCCCCCTAACTCTCTTTTTCACTTTTCTATCTTCTATTATTAAAGATCGGAATTATAATTAACCAAAAACTTGTTGCATTGTTGTTTTTCTTTCATGTTCAGAGTCAGTAAGTTAAAACACTACCCCGAAAATTTACATTACCATTGATTTTTATTAACATTCAATCGATTTTTATTTTACTTAAAAACATTTTTGACCAATTTTACATTCAATTATTATTAATAATAACTTTTCAGTTCTATTTGCGTAAGACGTGTTTTTGTTTAACTTGGAGTTTTTTTAATCATATTTATTAGAATGTTACTTCTATTTAAATTAATTCTATTTTAATTGAATAAAACTTAAATTCCCTTTGAATTTCACTAATATTCACGAGACTTTTTAATTAATTACAAAAATAAAATTACATAAATTATTATACACTTATTACAATTTCTTCAATCGATAACGTATTCATGAGTTAAAATTAGGAAACAAACAAACTATATTTATTTATTACAAAAATCAAATTATTTTTTGTGTTCGCAGGTATTAAATGCCGTACTCACTGTGAACACAAAAATAATTTAATTTTTGTTATAAATAAATAATATTTTCAAACTTATATCGAGCGAAAAACTGAATAAATGTGGCTAAAAGAAATTCCAAGGTAAACACGTCTTTGAACAGAAAAATTTTTTTTAATAAAGTTAAATTTACAATTTTAAGACTTTTTAAATTTTCACCTTTGGATTGTGATTAATCAATCAACATCTTTTCTAATCCAAAACATCAGTCGACAAATGGGCATACGCCAAATCAGATGATGCCTAAACGCTCACGCCAGAACGTCCACGCCAAAAAGTCCCATTCCGTGAATTTTCTCTCTCTCGTGTTGCAAACATAGGAAAAGAAGGACTTTTATGAAAACAAACTTGCTGCTGCTACATGATCTTGTAGAGTTTACTTTTCCGAGGAAAGAGTTTCTTGTTCAGCTTAGGAATTGAAGTCATAACTTCTTCCTTACCTTATTTTCGTAAAGAATTATTTATACATTTTGTTATATAAATAAAACTGTTGTTCTACCAAAACCATCATCTCATGTGTCATTGTGCTTTTAATGCCTTACCAATTCAGGTTCACGAACGACAAATATGTACTAGTGAAGTTTGGCTACTCACAAATGACAAAATCTTCTTTATGCATGTTGCAAGTTGAGTGAGAAGATTTGTGTTGGGATCCTCTTTATGTGGGTTGCACGTTGAATGAGAAGATTTGTATTGAGATCTTTTTCATGTGGGTTGCACGTTGAATGAGAAGATTTGTATTGAGATCTTCTTTATGTGGGTTGCACGTTGAATGAGAAGATTTGTATTGAGATCTTCTTTATGTGGGTTGCACGTTGAATGAGAAGATTTGTGCCTGTTGTATCAACAGTAATAGTGGTGGAGTTCCTCATTGTGAAGGAGTAAGAAGGAAAAATGAGGAAGAAAGAGGCAGCCAGGCGAAGCGGGAATATCACTTTGTTTGAAATGGAGCTCGCCGATTGGCTGAAATAGTAGTGACGTCAGACATCATCTTTGGAAACGGCGTAAGGCGGCCATTTTAAAAAAGGTAATTTAGCACGTGGGAGAGACGTGATAAGAAATATCCGATTGGACAAAGGAGACAAAATCTAGGAGATAAAATGAACATGACATTTAATACATTTTAATAAACAATAAGGTACACACGTTATATGTAGTTAAAAAGGCAAAAACATATAACGGAAATGTTTTTAAAGATCGATCGTACACATTAAGAAAGAGTTAAGAATAGGTTATACTTCCTGTCACTCGGGTGTTTTTACGACAAAATATGGTCTTGTCTTGATACAGATTGATTTTAGCTGCATCGAAAATATAGTGTGATATTTGCACCATTGTATATTGCGATCAAGACAAGGAATCGGTGAAGGTAAAAAAAAACGATAAGTGACAAGAAAAGCTAAGCTTCTGTCAGAATGTAACTCAGGGCTAACAGCATCAAACTGAAATAGAAACAAATAAATGTGTTCTACCGTGAAGCAGCCATGAAGGGTCCTTTAGACGGAGAGAAGTAATACTGAAGAGATAGCAGTAATTATGGTACTTCTGACATACCAAAATGAAGTACTGGTTATCGTAGATTCAGTAGAAAGATAAATACAAAACATTTTAAGGTAAGAATATATATACTGGTAATACATTCGCCAGTGGTTATGTGGGTTAAAACTACGATTTTGGCTCTCGAGGAAAAATCCGTATACAGACCAAAATGCGGGTGCTTGTCGAAAGTACGTAGTAATATTTAGAGTAGATTATAAAAGGTTTACGTCTAGAAAGGAAGAGGAATGGCGACGCGTAGAAGAACACCTAAAGAGTTTTTACGTGTCTGAAGGATGACACGGACTAAATGAGCCACTGGTTTAAAAAACCAGAGCCAAATGAGCGAAGATTATTGTTTACGTATTCTTTTATAGTGGTGCCGATGACGTCACGAGAAAAGGGGCACTATGTTTGGTTTTGTATTTAATAGTATTCAGGCTGATTTGATCGCGGTGAGAAAACCAGCCTGATACTCAAATCCATGTTTGCGTATAATAAAAGTATTTATAGGAATGTGTCTGCTACAAGATCTTCTTTATGGGGGTTGCACGCTAAATAAAAAGATGTGTGTTGGCATCTTCTTAATGCGGGTTGCACAATGAATAAAAAGATTTGTGTTGAGATCTTCTTTATGGGGGTTGCGCGTTGAATGAGAAGATTTGTGTTTTTTGAGATCTTTGTGCACGTTGCAAGTTTAGTGACGAAAGTGTTTGATCGGCAGAGATTCTGACAGCGCTTGTTGCGCGGCAAATATTCGGATGGCAGCATTCGGGAAATTAATCATGGTGTTGGATATAGTGTGACTACCTTCCAACAATAAAATTC
>VCCN01000462.1:5048886-5074636 GCA_006491835.1 Architeuthis dux | reverse complement strand
AAGGAACATTTTGGTACCCTACATGTAGAATCATGGGTGGGGTGCACGGTTGATATTTGTTTCAGTTGAGTTTGAGCTGCGGAAGCGGCAACTTCCGGTTGTCTCTCAACAGTTTGGCTCAAAGTGACAAGTGTAGGGAATGCATTGAGGAACAAACTCACTACAGTAGTAATGATCTGTTATACTAGCTTCTAAGCTTAGTAAATAGAGCAATGGTTAGCATTGGTCTGCCACAAGGCGACAAGTGTGGGGCACTCACTGATGATCTAAGAATAGCTTACTAACTACTACTCTATTGCAAGGCACTCTTATTAATTAAGCTTGCCTTAGTCTGAGAAGGCCACAAGAGCAGGACATCCAGTGAAGATCGAACTCACTACACTAGTGAATCGGTTAACCAGGCAAACCTGCTAACCATCACGCCACAGTAGGCGCCCAGTTGCATATGCTCCTGGGAGTATGGCACATATACGAGGTCTATCATTGGGACCTCACACCAATCCCAGCGTCCCTTTCACTTTTCAAAACAGTCTGCAAAGTCCTCTTTCAGGATCGACATCAGCTACCTCGTTGCGTCTCCTTAATCTCGTTCATGATCTGAAATCTCTTTGGGAAAATCCAGAAATTGCAGGGAGACAAATCTGAACTGTAGATAAGAAAGCTGGGTGATGCGATCTTTTGCCACAAACTTGTCATTGTGAATGCGACGGTCACACAGTAGACATGCAATGGCGTCTCACTACCGACTGAGTAACTTTACAGGAGAGTGTCTATTCACGCATGCACAGTAAGTTCCCCGCTGAGTGGTTGCCAAGTTACATCGAGGCCGTGCAACCGGTTTGCGAGATATTTAAAATGGCTGGATACTTTTGCCGAGTGCTTCAGAGTTTTCTGGATCTTTCTCAGCTTAAAAGAACCTCTAAAATGTGTTAATGTACTGACTGACTGTTAGCTGGTCACTACCAGCTGGTAAAAGTGTATTATAGTAGAATCTACATTCATATTCAGATCTTCAAATGAAAGTGGGTCAGGTGAGAAGAATGCTGGAAATAAATAACATAAGACAATACATTTTAAAAGAAAATTTAATTATTTTGTTTTTGTTGCTAAAATATACTGTGTCAGCAGGATCAGAGGTTGATTTGTTTTATTGTGTAACTAACACTTTCAACTCAATTAGGACACCTTCTCTCACCTGAGATTGTGGTATGTACTTTTCATTGTATGAACCTTACATTCGTCTTCGTTGCCAAGTAACAAGTCTCTATTTCACTATTCTTATTTTATTACTAGTGTAGGAACATAGGTAGATAGGAAAAATCAGATTAAAAGATCAATTATTAAGATATAGGTTCTGTTCATGATGAACACATTTGGTTCAAGTTGTGTCTGAAATTTCAAGATATTCTATGAATTTATTTTGATTGTTTTCATTTTCATTGTTTATTTCCTAAAAGTTGTGTCTGAGATTTTGAGATGAGTTGTTTGTAGAGATTTATGACAAGGTTGTAGTTGTTTAATATGGTGTTATTCACTGTGGATATAGGTACGTTACATGTCTGTTGTTTACTGGAAGCCTAAGTGAATAGGCATATATCTATCCACGCATGTGTCCATGTGTACAAGAAGTAGTTCTATTGATGTTGCTACATTGTTGTCGTATCGTTTGGACTATTCCCATCTATCTATTTCGTTCCTTCAAAATGTTTCGGCTTATGCTTTCTTCAGCATTCTTCAGTTTGAATTTTGTCTGAAGTTTGATGCATGTACTTTAGTAATGTTGGAGTATGAAATGGGGTTGACAGGCTATGTGAGATTTCTGGATTATGGTACCTTGCCTTTCGTTTTAAGTCAGATTTTAATTTCTTGGACAACTGGGCTCAAGAATCTGAATATTAAACACAGAAATTCTGAGATGAGTCGGTATCATCATTCCACAAGTTGTTTGACCTTATATTCTCATCCTTGGTTTCATCACTACATTTCAGCCAATGCATTATTCAGCCTTCTTTAAGTATATAATTCATTTAGTCAGAGGAGATTCTTTATACTGATAATTCTGGAAAGTAGGATTTCAGACAGTGGGGAAGGCCAACGAATTCATAGGCCAAAACAGTGATAAAACCAACAAGAATGAGAATATTAGCCAGAACAACTTGTGGAATAATGATAGTGACTTACCTCAGAATTTCAGACAATAAGGGAGGCATAAGAATACATCTGCTAAAATATAGTGATAAAACCAACCAGGATGAAAATATTAGTCTAAACAATTCATAGAATAAAGAGCAGAAATATTGCTGTATCTTGGATGTACCTCTCCTAATGCCTTACATTGCTTTGTCTTATTACTTCTGTTTGGAGAAATTAAGAATTTGCTTTATTAACACAATTCAAAATTGATGTATGGGTATTTATTTACTTCTTTCAACAGAAACCAGTGATATAATTTATTCTTTACTTTGTGCGACTTATTTGACTTATTCAACCAACAAAGAGAAACTGACTACAGCCACAGAAGTGTATAAGGAAATCGGTAATGAACACAACAGACTTGAACAAAGCATTAAAGAAAAACGCAGTGAGTATTACATCAATGTTTTTGGTGTTAGAGTTAGGGTTTGAGAGCAGAAGATTCCCTCTACTCAACCCTCAATAACATTGTGATGACTTGGGTTTCGAAGGAAGTCACAAAGTCAAACAAGATATATAAAAGACAACCTACCTTTTTTACTATGTAGAAACACAAGGTGATCAGTCCATTTGTTTCAGTTCATCTGTTTCTTCTTAATTATTAGCATTAGTTAGTGGCTTTAATACTGGTTACTAGTTGAGACTATAAGGAGGGAGAATAGAGTGTGGTTAGTATTTAGAAGATTTAGCTGATCTTTAGATATGGCCTGATTTAGGAGACGCCAAATAGGTGCGACCAGTCTTGTCCACGAGTTGAATCTGACTGGTGATTTTACCTAAAAACGCGTCAAATTCGTGACGCTGAGGTTGACGCCAAGGTCAACTGTCTAGACAAGCAGGAAGTGCCTCTAAAATAGTTGTCCAGAGATTATGACAAACATAATGCCTTTTATTCCAGTATAAAGCCCCTACCTATGCCAAAAGTCCTAACAACAAAATACAATCATGGCAAAATCGCCTTGTGACAAAAGCATCTCTAAAAATCTACAATGTTTGACAAAAACCCCTAAGAAACAGTTTCCACAAATGAATAAATTGCTTCCTTCTTTCATTTTATTTTTACATGTTTTTATAATGGATAATTATTTATAAATTAGCTGTTTCTGCAACTTATGATATCACAGGTAGGATTTATTAAACAAATACATCAACATATTCATTCACTCTAATAATTAAATATAGTGACAGCAAATCCTGGCAGTAGGGGAGAAATGAAACAATAATCACATTGATATTTTAGCACCAACTAAATTTTGCAATGTTTACCTAAAATATGTTGTACATTGAAAATCGTGGGGAAGGGGTTGTCAGTGCTCATCAAGGTGTGATAAAGTGATTTCGTGCCTCATAATGCTGAATTCTGACCAAATGCTTATGCTAAAACTTTGTTAATGGCACAGATTTTACGCGTTGTTTTTAAATGAAATTACGAATCAATCATCCAATAAAGAACTAAATGAGACTTTTGCATTCAATGTTTATTTATCAATAAAAGACCAGATAAAATGAGCAGATGTGCCTCGTAGCGGCGTTACCATGATTTTTCACACCCTTGTGGTCATGAATTTATGTAAGCATTACTGACAGAAGAGGGCTATTATATGTATAATGTAAATGGGCGTGGTACTATTTGGAGAAGCCGATTTGGCATGTGCGTTCTGGCGTGAGCGTTTAGTCGTCAATCCTATTTTGGCATCTGCCCATTTGACGACGGGTGTTATAGCGTTAAGAACATCATTTTATTTGTAAATCTGTCTGTATGGAGTTTTAATGGAACAGAATTACAATATAATATTCCTGTCAACTTTTTAGCTTTTGTTTTTACTTTCATATGTAAAAAATGCAGTTTTTCCAAAGACGAACTAAAACTGTTTCAAAATCCTTGCTCATAATTACCAGATGATCTAGATCAGGGCTTCTCTTAGTACCGTACTGCGGGGCTATTTAGCATCAATTTTTTATTAATTAAAATCTTTAAGGAAATCAAAAACAGAAAATTACCCTATCTTTACAACCATCTCGGTTATATTTTGAGTGCTAGTTATTTCATTTATTTGCAATATACATCCGTGATAGTAGGAGGAAGAGTAGGAGGAAGAGGAAGATGGGGGTGGTTCACCCAAAGGTCTGGTCAAGTTTCATATCAATCCAACATGATACGGCTGGGAAAATAATATCACTAAAACTATTTAGGGTGGGGAGAATTTTCAACAAAAAAACTTTTTTTCTAGACATAATCAGGAGTAACAGTTTAGATTTCAGCCCTCTAGCTCCATTGGTGCGGCCTGTACGCATGATACATACACAGCCAGCCAGCTAGCCAGGCAAACCAACATGAAAACTGAAAGAAACCTATGTTGACAGTTTTGGTTGACGGTTTCTAACTGTACATGCATTTCAAGACGAACTCAAGTAACTGTAGAACGGATATGGCTACATAGAGGAAGCTTTAAGAGAGAAACTGGTGAGAAATAGTGGCCCAGAACAACACCATAAGAACCAACTATATAAAGGCTAAAATAGACAAGACACAGGTGAACTGCAAATGTAGACTGTGAAAATAAAGATGAGACAATCAGTCACATAGTAAGTGAATATAGCAAATTAGCCCAAAAGGACTACAACAACAGGCATGACTGGATGGGGTGGGTGATCCACTGGGAATTGTGCAAGCAATTGCATTTCGACTATACACACCAATTGTATATGCACAGACTAGAATTTGTCCCAGAGAACGAATCACATAAAATCCTGTAGGACTTTGAGATTCAAACGGCACACCCAATCCAGTCCAGAAGACCAGATCTAGTTGTAGTGAACAAGGAGAAAGGGACATGTCAGATAGCAGATTTCACTGTTCTGGGCGACCACAGAGTGTAGCAGAAAGATAGTGAACAGCTAAATAACTATCTAGACCTTGCCAAAGAACTGAAAAAAACAATGGAACATGAAGGTAACAGTAGTACCAATTATGATTGGAGTCCTGGGAACTGTCCCGAAGTACTTAGCACTCTAGTTGGAAGAACTAGAAATCCAGGGGAGAACAGAGACCATCCAGACAACAGCACTACTGAAATCAGCTAGAATACTGAGGAGCATTGAGGAGACTGGCTGTCACTTGATCTCCAGTGAAAGCCACCAGTCACTGCTGGTGTGAAACCTCAACGAGTACAAATAATCTATATTAATATTTTAGCACTCTGTTTGTTTATTTGTTTGTTTGTTTATTTGTTTGTCCGTACCTCTTCTCCGCAAAAACTACAAACCCTATCAACCTAATATTCAGCATGTAGACTGGGAAGAGGTCTACTTTCCACATAGGCTATGTGAGATTGACCTCGGAGGTCATTCGAGGTCACCAGAGGACATTTCTGGTCATTTCTAGCCAATTTTCAGAGTTGTTGGTCACCATTTTGTACCAAGGATGGTGAAATTTACCATACAGGTAGATCTTCTCATGGTTGGATCCACAGACAGCTTTTTCATACTGGCACCCAATGGGAGAAGCGCTTATGTTGTGTATCCAGATGCCCTGTCAAACTAATGGTCGACATCATTTGTTCTTTTTTGTGTATCAGAATATTTCTTCCATTACAGCTACTTTCACATGTGTAAATAATTGTCTGTTTTTTTTTCATTGGTTTTGTTGTGTAAGAAGAAACATATCAAAGAACATATTTTTCCTGTTTGGTTATATTTTCAGTTATTTTTCACACTGGACAACGCCGGGTATCCCTGCTAGTCTATACATATAAATGGCAAATATGCAAATAAGTATGTTTATTCGGTTGTCTGATTCCTGTCGTGTCAGCCACCTGACACATCCCAAAACTCATAATGGACTGGTCCACATGAGATGCATTGTACAGCAGTGAAGGGAAGTCGAAGGGGTGTGAAATGTGATCGCCTGTTGTCATGACAGCAGATTTCCAAGGCAAGAGAACGCTGACTGTTAAGAAAGAAACAGTAATGTATCTCTTTGACTTCCTTTTCTTTGACTGAATTCGTGCTGCTATCATTGAAAGTTATTGAAAAAAATAAAGAAAGGGTATTTCTGTTAGTGAGTGAGTTAAAGAAATAGTGATTTATTGAAGGGGCGAGAATATTAAGAGATGAGTGTATTAAGAAAATTTTGAAACATTTAATGGCTGTCTTTTCAATTGTCAAGTTCTGCTAATATTTAAAAAATCAAAAGAAAAAAAATTAACAATCTTTCTTCTATAAAGGTAAGATTTTAATATTTACAAAAACAAATATATTGTTACTGTTTTTTATATAAAGATTATTTTTCTGATTTTTTGTGAGTTTATTTTTAAAAAAGATTTCTAATTCTTTGTTACATGTTTTTAAACAATTCTTTATGACCATATTTAAATACAAATATTTAAAATAATATATTTTTATTAGGCACAAATCTTTTCCTATATGTTTTGTACCTTTTTGTTGTGGATTTTGTACCTTTTTTTTTGTTTTAATTTACAACAGGTTCAGAGGTTATTTCTATTTTTCAGTCACATTTCATCAACAATAAAATTTAAAAGAAAATTTAATATGAATCTGCGACAAAAAAACCCAACTTAAATTTAGATTAATTGAATATTAAAAATAAATTAGGCTCCTTAGTGCCGATCCACACATAAATAATCCCATTATTTTTACGGGTATATGCTAGTAAGTAAAGCATTGTGCTATATCAGGGTCTGTAGATAACAATGAGTTCTGTTTGAACAAAACTTTATTTAACTAATAATAATATGCATAATTAGAGACATGTCTGTCCCAATTATAGTATTAGTAGCAGCACCCATCCGTTCTTAGCCTATTATTAAACTAACTAACTTTCTTTTCTCCTCTCTGCCTTCCTACCCTCTTATTAAACTACATAACAACCTTTCCCCCTCTCCCTTCCTTCTGTGTCTGTCTCACTTATAGTATCAGTAGCAGCCACCATGGACTAGTAATATTAACAACAATAATAAGCATTATATTGTATCAGGCTCTGTCTTTATTGTATTTTCTGGGGATGTTTAACAATATGACAATTCATTTATGATACTTCATTTTATAGAAAATTATTAACAGTGTTTTTTTTTAATCTATAAGCGCGTAGAAGCAGAGGTAAACAAGAAAGCACTCAGAGAGCATATACCTCTGTCTATATCATTGCCACTAAAAGCTGAATGAAAATCAGTTTATATATACCTACAGGGGCGGTAACTGTAAACATTCCTTGATCAGCCCTCAAATTTAATCAATTCTTCCTTAGCCCATGGCTCACAGTTCCACAAAATTCAAATTCATTAAGAACTTTTGGAGATATTGTGTGGACAAACATGAGTGAAAAGATAAATGTATGAAAAACAAATGAAAAAATATCTCTCAATCTCTCAATTCTTGGATCCGCCCCAAAATGTAACCGATTCTACCTTACCCCATGGTCAGTAAATTTCATTGAAATTCATTCAGAACCTTTGGAGATATTGTGCGGACATATATCTACGATGCAGGGGAGGTAATTGTAAAAAGATCCTGGATCTGCCTCAAATCTTAATCACTTCCTCCTTGGCCCATGGGCTACACTTCCACAAAATGCCATTGTAATTTATTGAGAACTTTTGTATGGACAAACAGACAGACATAAGTGAATACATATGCCTCTTCCAACTTTGTTATTCTACATTAATCAGACGTTTTACAAAATAAAGTAAATTTTATTGCAACCCTCAAAATCTTTTATTGCAACCCTCAAAATCTTTTATTGCAACCCTCAAAATCTTTTTCTTACAACCAAATGTTGCATTACAACCCAAACGTTGAGAAATGCTGCACTAGACTATATTCTGTAGAATGTGGCAGGTAAAAAATGAAAACAACATAACCCTGTTGATCAAATGAAAAGATGTCTTTTCCACATTACCCATCATTCGACTGTAAGTCGGACGGTAAGATCATTCGATGAAAATAATGGACAAGCAGACTACAGAATTTCTTCATCGCACACAGAATCAAAGACGACAGCCGCCAGAAATCCATGCTCTTAACTTTTGCTGGTGATGATTTGAATAATTACCGAGCGAACAGTTAACGCCAGGAAGAGCCGAAAAACACTTCGACAAACTGGTTACAATAGTGGAAAATCATTTCCAACCACATAAAACCTCGAGCACCAAAGATTAATCTTTAGGCAGGTCTGACAGAAAACTGACGACATTTCTACAGCGAAATAAAAAAAAAAAATCTGACGATATCATGCAGCTTCATCGACGACGATGCAGAAATAAAATTACAACTAATCCTTGGCTGTAGGTCCACTAAAGTCAGAGAGAAGGGACTGATCGATCACAAAATGTCCCTAACAGATC
This sequence comes from Architeuthis dux, assembly GCA_006491835.1. Lineage (NCBI taxonomy): Eukaryota > Metazoa > Mollusca > Cephalopoda > Oegopsida > Architeuthidae > Architeuthis > Architeuthis dux. The sequence continues at coordinate 5,066,081 of VCCN01000462.1, read as the reverse complement.
TACAATATGCGCGAACAACAGAATTAACCGCCTCACACATTAAGCACATGGCCGATTTCCATCAAGCCGAATACAACACTATTTGCCAAATCGCAAACAAGTCACACTACAAGCACTACAACCGACCACAGCAACACTGCCGAAACTGTGGGAGGTCATAGCTGCATTCCCAAGGCCGAGAAAGCTGCCCCGCGTACAATCGTCAATGCAACAACTGCAACAGGTTAAACCACTTCACTTCAGTCTGTCGCTCGAAACCTCAAATACAAGCCCCACCGCCTCGATTTTCAACACGTCGACATGAAAATACGAACGAACGGGTGAACCACATAGAGAGAATGCGATCAGACAGCCCTGATTCAAGCAGCGATGTCGCACCTGAACTGAACAATATGAGTTGGCTACACATCACTATCCGACGAAAACCACAGACAGCTGGAAAACTTCATGCATTGCAACAGACCAGAGTGGATGAGTTGGAGAAACGCCTTACCGAGACTGAACAGAAGTTCTCGGAAAAAAAAACACAAAACAGGAAAAATACCAGTCGAGAAGCGCGAACAACAAAACGAGATCACACACACGGGAAAAATCAAAAAGATCGTGGACAAAAGCCATTCAGAGGAAGAACAGGAAAAAAAGCAAACAATTGTATAACCCACATAAAATAAACACAACACGGAAACAAAAACAGCTAAGAGGAAGAGACGTAACAAACAGAAAAATATAATCGAAACATCAGTGTTGGGGTTGCTACAAGATTATTATTGGCAAAGAAGTAAAGATGATGATAACAAGGGAGAAGTTAATTAATTAAAGTTGTAAGTTGAGAGAGAACGTAGATGGTTTCTCTATTTGAAAATAGCGGTAATGGTTGTAGTGAGAGTAGACCTGTCATGGCGGACAGTGGCCGTAGTAGTAATAGTAGTAGCCAGAAGTGACCATTGCTGTTCTCACTGTAGGAGGAAGGAGGTCACAAGGCCAAAATGATGAAGGGCATATTGTAAACATTATAAGGAATTTAACAGAGGCGTCAGATAGAAATGAAATGTTGCATTTAATAACCAAGAAATGAAAAGAGGTACAATTAAAAAAGGTACATATATGTGTAAAAAGAGTTTGGGTGAGAGGTTTTTGTGATGCAGAATGAAGAGTTATGGTAAATAGTAGTTTCTGTCGTTAGCCGGTTTTCATGTACCGAAATAGATTTTGTCTGATGCAGCCAGTTGTCTGAACCGATATTTAGGTGATAATCGCGCCTAAGGATATGTGATCGAGACAAAAGAAATCAGTTAAGGAAAAGGGAGCATATGACAGAAAGGAAAAGATGCCGGCATGAAGGAAGGATAGTTTCTAATCAGGAAGACATTTTAAGGAGTCGCTCCGCTAAGCCCGATTTAGCAGAAACTAAAGTAATCGGTGGTCATCGTTAATTCTCGAATGGCCTTATATTTGAGGCGTTTATACCTAGTCTAGGCGAAAAGGAAACGGAGCGATGACAGAGATTGAAATAAAGAAATATTGGCATTTGAAGAAATGTCCATATTTAAAAAAGTAGAGATGTAAAAACACTTAGTGATCCATAGGCGGCCTAAATATTAAGTGGATGAAAAGAAGGGTTTTTTACGTGCCAGAAAGGGGTAGGCACGGGCAAGTGAAGCACTGCTGGAAGCAGGCTGAAAAGGCGTGGATTATCGTAAAACTAGGGGTTTTATAGTCGTGCTGACGTCACGAAAAAGGAAGCTAATTCTTAGTTTCGTACTTCATAGGGTTCAGAGCCGTATGTTGGTATTTTAAGAAAAATGACCACTATATCAGCATACCCGCAAACACATAAATACACAAACACACACACTAATCCCACATACGCAGAATGGTCAGCAGCATTACACGCAACCATCTAATTACGCACACATTAATCACATAGAATGGTTAGTCCCACGTGGTCTCATTTCTGAGAACAAACATGGCGGCATTTCTGGCCGTTTCAGTGAACAAACATGAATACCTTCACCCTTCTCCTCCACCATCAACCGTGATGCCACCATTTATCGGCGACGACGATCTAGAAATATTTTAGCTCAACATAAATTAACAAATTATTTCCTTTCGATAAAAGAAAGAATAATAATAACACATACACGCGAAAAGCAAAAACGAAACACATACTAAAACCGCTTACCTGATAAGGCAACACTGAAAAACAAAAACAAAGCTAAAACAATACAAACGAACAGGAAACTTCCAGTAATCTATTAGACTGAAATTTCAAATTTAGCTCACTTTCAAATTTAAAAAAGAAAAGTTGAGTGCTGTAATGTTTATATATGTATGTATCTATGTGTATATGTGTATGTTTTAACATGAATAAACACGCCGAGAATTTACCCAACAGCACACTTTTACGAGCCCCGTTTCCGGTCACGAAAACGCACACACACACAACTGCAGTGAACTAGAAGGGCAAAGGATAAAATACCTCGACTTAGAGAGAAAATTACATTTCTCCGAGAAACGCCTCACTGAAGCTGAAGAACAGTTAGCTGTAGAATACCAAATTGAGAAATGCAAAGAACTATCTGAAAAGTCTTCAGAAGTGGATGAAGCCGAAGCAATCGACAGCAGAAATGCAGAGAAATCAAAACAACAAAACCCCACACAAAATGAACTGCAAAACCAGTCTGAAAACAGAAATTATCGGTCCCCTTAAACAAACTACAAATGAAAACGGGGACAAAGGAAGAAAAAGAAAGAAAGCAATCGAAACATCAACAAATAATAAAAGGAAAATTACGCACAAAACATGGCAACGTTTCTAACAAAGATGGCTACTATGACCTAGTATTGTTCTAACCACGATGAGCTGGACAAATTCCACTCTGGTGAAATTACTAAAAAAAAACACAACCTTTTCTGAACACAAAGAAAAATCAAACGCTTCATTACATGCATCACGTAAAACTCAATTCCATCACATACTCGCTTTAACATTGTGATGTCCTGCCAGGCTGCGCAAAGGAGCAAATACCTCGAGTTAACTCCCTTGCCACAACCCATAAGACAGAAGTGAGTTCCTGGTCATGCGCCGGGCAAACCGGGGTAAAATAAAGAGAATCGCATGAAGTGGAGGGACGAGCCGTCCTCTCTCTAACGGTGATCGGTAAACACCACATTTGTCTTTGTCCTTTGTTCCCTTTGCTTCATCTTTCCCTTTCAGTGAGATTCCCACGAGCTGGGAGACACTACATTTTGGCGACGAGGGACGAGATCCGTCTCTAAAAACACAAAGGAATAACCACCTCAACACACGATGGCTAATTTCCGTTTCCACCATTGCAGATACACAACGGAGAAAGCACAACCGGCGTCAGATGGCGAAAATGGCTCGAAAAGTTCGAGAATCTGCTGTGGGCCATGGATGTAGAAAACGAAAAAAAGAAAACGGGCCATGTTTCTGCACTACGCCGGCGACGAAACTTTTGAGATCGTCGATAGCCTCACAGATGAAGATAAAGGACTCGGAGCAACACATGTGGTGGATGGGGTAGAAACACCAGCGGACTACGAAAAACTGAAACGTTCGCTGACGGCATATTTTACCCCTCAAAAAAACTCATGCTACGAGATCTTCAAATTTAGACAAGCGATCCAGACAGCTTCGGAAGACCTAGACGGGTATCACACACGACTTCGGAATTTGGCCGCAACGTGCGATTTCCAACACGTAGAGACAGCAATAGAGACACAAGCTGTACACGCAATATCTGGCCGACTAAGCTACAGACGAAACGGCGCAGATTGTTCTGCCAAAATCAACACAGAGCGTGGACTAATCTACGCTAAAATTCCACGAAATGGAATCAACACGAACACAAAACTATACGTTGTGGATTCCAGCGGACCGAACGCTCACAATCTGTTAGGCGCTGACTCAGCTCAGGCGCTGAATATAGTCAAAATAGTTCACCCCACCACGCATCAGCCCAGAAACAACAGGCGAGGATAGAGGAGTTAGTAAAGAAGTTAAAACTGTCCGAGAAGCCAGTCAGACTCTAACACGGAAACAGACGCAACAAATACACCGGCGGCGGAAACGGAAACCAAGACAACCAGAAAGACGCAAAACGAAAACGACAGCACCGGTCGGAACAACACACACGCAAAACAATAACTACACACACGCAGACCCGGGTGATTACAAAACAAGGAGGGGGAAAGTTAGACCTGTGTGACTACAAACATTAACAAACAAACTATTTCCTTTGAAAAAAAATAGAAACAAACTATTTCCTTTTTTTTAAAAAGCAATAATGATAGCACACACACACAACCACACACCACTTACTTGAGAAAGTAACACTAGACCACAAACACATAAACGAAAGAATACGAACGAACTGAACGCATACAAAAAACAAAACAAAAAATACAAACGAACTGAATAGACTTATAAAATGATTATACAATGAACATTTCCAGTAAGCTATTTTACCGAGATTTTAAATTTAATTAAACTTTAAATTTAAAAAAAGAAAAGGTGAATGCTGTAATGTTTATGTATTTATGTATCTTTTCGTCTGTATGTTTAATGTAAATAAACAAGCCAAAACGGAAGCTACCCCAGATGGAGCCTCGTTTCCGATACCGGAAGTGAGGGCCCGCAACTGGGAGCTGAGAACAGTCTTTGACCAGCGACCATCAGCCTGAAGACATCGTGTCTTTGTTTCTCTCTTCTTTTCTTACACAGCTGAATACGGTTTTAACCAACACAGCTAAACACAGAACATAACAAACCAACAAAAAGTAAAGACATAATAACAGTCATCTGTGAAAGATCAGAAGGTCTGGCTGACATGTGATAAAAACAAAAAAGGTGAAGAAACATTGCAGTGGCATAGCTAGAGATTGGGAGGAGGGATTGGCTCCAACATTTAGTGAGATTTGATGAAAAAAGCACATTTGCAATAAATAGACATGTACTATCACTTAATTGGTGAAAAACAATGCAATTCATGTATGTACAAATATATCCTTGTTATTGTATAATGTCAGTAGAAATGCAGTAGGTGAACTATAATTTATAAAACTTTTGGGGGTGCGCTCCATTGGTGTGTGTGTGGGGGGGCATTTTCAAATCCCCCCTTCTCCTAAGTTATGCCACTGTTGGTTTGAAAGAATCATTGTATAATAGTAACCATACCTCATCCCAGAAATACATTGTTGCAATGAATATATGCAGCAGTTAGTTTGCAGTCTCATAAGCTATGAATATTAGGTTTGATTCTGGCATTGAGCCAAAGTGAGTATAATAAAAAATGAATCATTGTAGTGTGACACAAATTTATTTATATCTAAGATATTCCAGCAAATGTGACTTAATTTATTTTCTGTTACCAGAAATCCTTCATAATTATAAGAACCAACAGAAACAAATGAAAGATGAGAAGATATGGTTTAAAATCAAAATTGCAGAATACAAAGAGCAACATACTCTTCTTAAGGCAAGAGAATTCAAATTACAACAGAAGATGGATAACCTATATGGTAACTATAATAAAACTGATCTTTTAATATATTCTAAAAAATATCTTATTTAAAACTTTTAAATACAGACACACTTCAATATATCATGACCCAAACTAACACAAACTTGGATTCAGCATATTGAGGTCTTAGTTTCCAATCTTTTGGAAAAAATTAGAAAAATTGAGAACATTTTCCACAAATTTCATGTATCTCAGGCAAAATATCTATAGTGACACTCATTGATGTATTGACTCTAATCCTAAATGTTTAAAAAGCTAACTTTTCAAATGTTAACAAGATATATTTTGTATTTCCTAGAGAATGTTCTGCTTTGAGACAATTTGCTTATAACACAATACTCCTTTTTATACCCTTAGTATTGTTCAATATTGAGTCTGTCTCTATTGTATTTCATGATGGTGTTTCATTACAAGACCATTTATAAAACAATGCCTCTTGTTGGATCCCCAGCATCGTGTTATACCAGGGTCTGTCTGTATATTGTTATGCCATTTGGTTTACAAGTAGTCAAGACAGTTAGACATTGACCAGTCTGGTGGGTAGAGAATCAAGTTTCTCTAAGAAATTATGAACCATAAAATCTTTCTTTATCTTCTCGCTTTCTCTATGAACCTTGTGGTTGCCTTCATATTGCTCGATTGACTTGATATAAAAGAAACTAATAAAATCTTATCTAGCTAATAATTATGATAATAATAATAAGCCTGACTGCTGCAGGGTCAAACTCCAATCCTACTTCTATTCTGACTGAAGATGACTACTGCAACTTTTGTATTGTATATATAATAAATAAACAATTATAAATATAAATACATACTGTAGCTCACACTATCCTTGCATATTTGTAACATACATTTTTGTTGATATGTAAGACTTGTTAGTTTGATGAGTATATTTTATTTTAATATATAATACAGCTCCCATGATGCAACAAAATGTGGCTCTCTTGAAAAAAGTGTCTCAGCAAATATATACAAAAAAAGCCACTCCTTTTCCTGATTTACAAGTTTGTTTTTTAGTCAACCAATCGTGGGCTAATTTGGGCTACTTAAAATGATGATTTGTACTATGAAAAAGTATTCACTGGCTGTATAGGGAAAACCGGGACACAGTGGATCATGAGGCACAATGAATCTTATGATATTTTACAAATGTACAACACAACAGGACTGCTGCTACTTCCTCTTCTCAAGTCAACCTATCTGCCTTATTTTGTGAACAACTTCCCTGCTTGAGCATTGCTGTACAGTGTGCAAGCTAAGGGACCTAATTTTAAGCTAAAAGTAATATTCAGAGGTACTCTTATTTTCATTATAGAGCCACAACTATCCAAAATTATTTAATTGTGCTGTATGAAGTGAAATTAAAATTGTATTAGAATTATTTCCTGTCCAAACGGCAATAACTGTGCTTGCTTTTTAGAGAGAGATAAGGTTATCTTTCTCAATGGTATGTGTGGTGTGAGGCACAATGAATCGGGGCACAGTGCATCACTTCTTAATTAAAAATGATCCTGTCAGTTCATTTTATGTAGTTTACTAGGAAACTAAAATAGAATTTCAATTTTACTTTCGTATCATTCTTTTTTTTCTTTCTTAAATTGCTTTTGTGACTGTGTGAATGTGATTTTGTGTTGAATGTTTTCTTTAGTGTACTTAACCTTTGCCAATGAATGTTTGAGAGATTTTTATGATCACTTTTTGTAACATTCAATAATACTTTAATAAAATGTGTAGGTTTCATTCTGGGACTTCTTTGAATAATTCAATCTTATGTTGATTCACTGTTCCCCAGGAGGGATGATTCACTATGTACTAGGGCTGGGCTCAGTGGATCAGAAATTTTTTAAAAACAAGTGCCTGCCAGCTGCTAACTTAGAGAGATATTACTTTCTTATCTTTATATAACATATTTCACAGCCAATATTCGCTTCTGTTTGACTACACAATATTTCCGGAATTTCTCAATAACATTTTGTAGAAAGGTAAGAGACAGGGTAAGGAAGAAGTGATTAAATTTTGTGGCAGATCCAGGAATTCGTCTTTGATTGAAAGATATCTTTCCGTTTTAATATTTCATACATTTCTGGATTCGCTCACATCTGTCAACACGATATCTTCAAAAGTTCCCAATGAATTTCAATGAAATTTTGTAGAAGGGTGAGCCATAAGATAAAGAAGTGATTACATTTTGGGGCAGATTCAGGAATTTGTTGTTATTGGGAGATATTTTTTCATTTTGTTTTCATACATTTCTGTATCTGCTCCTGTCTGTCTCCACGATATCTCCAAAAGTTATCAATGAAATATTGCAGAAGGGCAAGGCACGTATTAAGGAAGATGTAATTAAATTTTGGGGCCCATCCAGGAATTCGTTTTAGATTGAAAGATATTTTTCCGGTTTTTTTTTCCTACATTTCTGTATTCGCTCACGTCTGTCCAGCCAATCTGGTCTGTAAAAGTTTCCCAGGGTGAAAAAAAAAGAGGTGTTTTCAGATCCTTGAAGAGGATAGTTTTCTGGTTCCAACAGTACCAAATTTATTTTGTAAACATTTCTTTCCGGGTACCCCCATTTTTTCCATTATTTTGACTAGACTATTTGTTGATACAGGTAAACAAAATGTTACTTTGTTGATACAAATAAACAAAATTGTCAGAATATTGCACTTGTGTAAAATGTGGCCACTCAATTGTTGCTGCTGGTTTCTGACATTTGACACAAATAAATATGGTATTAAAAGAAACAAAATAGAAAATATTCATCATAGTCCCACTTTCTATGTATAATTTGGAAACTTAGCATGAAATATGGAGGAGGTAGTGTGTTTGGTCATGTGATATCAAAAAATTCTTTCAGTGCAGGTAATGGCTTCTCTTGATGATTTACAAGCTGATTTTTTTTTTGTGAATATATATTTTTTAAAAACTGCTGATTGTGTTGAAAAGTTTTTGCTAAAACTCCATTATTAATATGACAAAAGAAATAAAAACTACCAACAGATTCTCTGATTTTACATCTTCCATATCTTATGACATTCTCAATGATGATTCCTCTTGTGTCTTGGCAGAGAAGTGTAAAGGTGACAAGTCCAAGCTAGACCAACTAGCAGATGAGCTGGACATATATCTGAATGAAAAGACCACACAATCAATGTTCAATCTTCCTGAAACACAAAATGGTCTGTATTTCATTCGTATTACATTATCTACAAATTGATAACAATGCGTGGAATTTGTTAAGAAATTTTGATTGTCTACATTTTTTAGTTGGCTGTTACCAAATAAAGTTGAAAGGTGCATGATCAATTTTCCAGCACTGGTAGTTCCAAAGCTTTGCCAGAATAATGCTTTTGACAGACCAGCCAAGATCAAGTAAAACTAATCCAGTATACCTTACTGAGCCACTAATCCATCACTCAATTCTGCTCAGGACTCTTACAGTGTTTCATTATTTTTTTTATGCTCATTTGCTTAGAATTTCAATATTTCACTCTTTTGTAGTAAAAACAGTTAATCAACCATATGTCTTTATTGAACCAGACTAAATTTGGTACAACTTGCTCAGCAAAGATTGAACTCATTTTCACAAGCATGTTAATCATGTTAACAACTATAAATGCTCTTCATATTTTAGTACAAAGCAAGAACACCTAACAAAAGCTCTTTGAAGAACCAATTCCATTCATTATTCTGGATATTTTTTAGATTATTGTCTTTGTTGTCATTAACACAAAGTTTCAACTAATATATTCTTTGGACTTTCTAATGTTTTCTGAATTCCTGAGATGAAGTGTTTTCATTCTTCCATATATTTTTCAGACTATTGTTTCCATCTTTGTTGTTTTTAACACAACATGTCAGCTATACTATTCAGCCTTCCTGTGTTTTCAGCAATACTCAGATGAAGGATTTTCATTTTTCATATGCCTTCCAGATTATTGGCTTCAGTTTTGTTGTTAACACAACATTTCTCCAAGTTTGGAGATTAATTATTTTCATTATTTCATATCTTAGGGCTGCTTTAGAATTCTTAAAGTACTTTTTTCTCTATTTTCATCTCTTCAACATGATGAAGAGACTGGGTGTTAGGGTCTTGTTTTAGCTGTATCAATGTGAGAAAAATAAAAAGTACTAAGCAAATGCTAATGACAGAATGCAACAAACATTTAACGAAGATCAAAGAATACATCATCTGAAACAACAAAGATGAAGACAAGAGTCAGAAAACTATATGGAATCATGAAAACACTTGATCTCAGAACTTCATTCAGCAACTGGAAAACCAATTCTACTCATGTCTCATTGTTTATACACAGCAACATCATTGTTCAAGTTTCATAAGTATAACCTTCTTTTGACCCATTATTGCTTGGTGTTTAAGCACTTGACACCACCACAAATGTTTGTTATCTTGCATGTATATGTCATATAAACTCCTAAATGGCTGCAAACTAGGGGCTGCAAATTTGTCTATAGGGGTAACCTGACCCCAGGATTAACATAGGATAGATGGTGCTGACCTCTGAGGTCACTACAGGTCAAAACTACTTTTTCTACTAAGTTTCTATTTAAAGAATCATTTATTTCTAAAAATATCATTGGTAGCGATGATAGTTCTGTTTCAAACACCAACGAAGAAAATTTAGTTCATGTGCTTTCAATTTATTTGACCTTCAAACCTTCCAAAAATGGATGTTGTTTGATTACTTTGATTACCTTTGAATGCTTAAATCTAGCATTAATATGTACTATGTTATTGTTAAACTGTTGCAGTAAAGTTTGATTGACAAATAATTGACTAACAGGCAACTATGTTTTATTCTTTAACAGAAGAACAGGATGAGAAAGAATTAAAGGCACTCTTAAACAATATCAGTGATTCTGATGTCAATTTAGGTGAACCTCCAAAAGTAAGAAGCAGGAATTTCTGTTAATATTTTACTTACTGTATCTATTTGTGTACAAGGTTAGAAATTTTGTATCAGAATCAAAAGCCAAAATGTGGTGTGGGGTTAATTCTGTTATGATTTGCGTATCCGGCCACCTGTGGCGGAAATGTAAGTGACCTCGATCACCTTGGGAGATGGGTGTATTGCATCATTGTTGTAAACAGGAAATGGTGATTGGTCATTGACACCGTGAGACACCACGTTTGCATTGGGGAGATCTATAAAGCAGACCCAAAAGAAATCATCTCGGCCTGGGAAGCGGACAGAAATCTCAACACTCAAAGAAGACAGACATCAGCGGAGCCGAAAGGCACGAAACCACTGTCCCTGGTGGGGGACAGCCTGGCGGTTCTCCTTGTCTTCTCTCTTCCACTCTTCACTATCCGGCCGACAAAGATGTATGGTATGTAATAAAAATATGTCCAGATATTTTTACAAGCAAGTCTTCGGGTTTCCTTTCTATCCAAGTCCAGGACACCCCGCTATACAACAATTCACTTTATACATAAGTGCAATATTTTGGCAATTTTGTTTACCTGTATCAATGAAGTAACTGCTACCCCACATATATGACTGATAAATACTATTTTTGTGCCAGAAACCCTCATCTTTCTCACTCTTAAATGGCCAAAGATATCCAAGTCCTGGTTTTATAACAGCTTCCAAAATTATCTTAATGATGAGACAATGTATCAGGCAGACTGGAAATGAATCATTTTACACTTTCTTTAAAATATATTCATGCTTTTATTAGTTTTTGATTCATATTTCGTTGATCTTATTGTTGCGTTTTCTATCACAACACTCAGGTCATTACATTTTATGAGCATTAAAATAAAGAGCGTGGATAAAAAAAGTAGACACTGACAAGACTTGAACTCATATCTCATATCCCGGGAGTCTGTCTGACATAGATGTCGCTTATACTTACTGTATTTCTTGGCATCAGAGATGCTATTTCTTTCCCAAAATAAGTCTTGAAATTTCCCCTGTGTTTGAAGGTTACTTTTTTCATAGGCTTATCCTAACCCCAGTGGAAGGTAATCTATGCTAGACAGTAATTTGAACTCCCGTATATAACTGCTGAATGAAGTGTATAAATTATAATTAGTATAAAATAGTAAATAAACAGAAGTATCATGAATAGTAAAAAAAATATGTGTGATCACAAAAATTAATTCCAGTATTGAAATACTACAGTAAATGAGCCAATGAACTAGTAGTAATTTAGATGTTGCATTTCAATATTACCGGTATTTTCAACCTCCCCAAACATCCCTGACTTTAAGAGAACATTATTAAATAACAAAAGAAATAAAACTGTGATATGTTAAAAGGGTTTATTGGTAAATCTTATAATAACAAAAGTATTGTAATCAAAAACTCACCCTCCATCTGTTTTTGTTGTGTTCAGATATCTAATGAAAAAGAAATACTGCAGACTATAAGTGGTCAAGAGAATCGAGATGTCACTGAGCCACTCACAGAATCTCTTGATAAGGTAGGTGAGAGAGCTTAATCTTAAGTTTATTCTACTTTTCAAAATTTTGCAAGTCAAAATTTGGGTGATTGCTTGAGGCTAAAGTGTCCTCGACACTGGAATATATGGTAGCTTTACAGCAAGTGGAATCAAATTTAAAGTCATATAGCTACTACTTTATTCATCCAATTATTCATGCTATATTCTTTATCTATTATCTAGAAGTAGTCAATGTTTTGAATTCTCTTATTGCACTGCTTTTATAGATATTAGTAGGCTCCTTTGTTGACTTTGTAAACAGAAATGAGAAATGTTTGGACTGGATTTAAATGTAAATCAATTGAACATGAGACAGCTAGCTGTAATTTGAAGCCAACAAAGGTGGGAATATACAATTTTAAATATGATAAATATTATAATACTACTTAAACTTTTGGCAAGATAATAGACTATTTGTAATTGTGGAAAATTAATAAGAAAAATTGCAGGGATTTTAATAAAAATGTAGTAAACAAATGTTGCCACAAGTTTTATTCAATTAATTATTTGGACTTGCAACCTTCACTTTGTTGTTTTGATCATAATATGTTGGCTGGCAACACACTCCTGAAGAAGGCTGGTTGAAACGTTTTCAAACAGCAAAGGTGAAGATGTAAGTTTGAATAATTTGATGAACAATTCGGGAAATAAACTCTGAGAATCATTTACAAAAAACGCAACTTTTGACAGTTGACAAGAAAATCATGGCTTTGCACACAAAGATTTAGGGGGATTTTCCACGTATGCAGCAGTCCATAATGTGGCCTGTGAGGTAGGTGTGTGAAATACGCTAATGAAGTGCGTTGTGTGTGAGTGACCCATTGTTTACATGCCGAGGTGGGATGATACTTATTATTATTATTATTATTATTATTATTATTATTATTACCATCATCCCTACCACCATCACTACTGCTACTATTATTATCAATATCAATTTTTAACTTAGTCAAAGTCCCTGCAGCTTATATTATTTTGACATTGGCAGAGATCTCTTGGAGGATCCGTAGTGTCTCTCAGCTTGTGAGCGACTAGCGATTATAGTTCGCTACCAAAAGTGGGTAGGACTCGAAGAAAGGAACAAAGAGAGAGATGATGTTAACACAAACTCACACGCAGTGATAAGAGATACATAATCCCCGCACATGACCCATCTTTATTCCAGAATCAACTGCACATGACCAAACCTAATTTCCATTAGGTTGGCATGCAAGAGAGATAATTCCAGATTTTATGTCACTTTTCTTTCACTGGTATGTGCTATACACTACACATCCTCTCTTTTTGTTTTGGTACTCCCCCTGTATGCAATTAAAAGTGCCTTGAAAAGACATATTTCAAGGGACTGAAAAAAAACTACATAGGTTTATTGACATAAAAAAAAGGATTCCTATGCTTATAAGTAAGGAAGGTTTCTAAAAATAATCTACATTGCATCTGCAATTAATTTATATTTTTGTATTTTCTCTTATACGGAAAATCTACCCGTATTCAAGTTAATTTTTCCCTATCCATTTTTATTTTTTGCCAGCTATAATGACTATTTTCCTGTCAAAGGAATTTTGAAAAGTGTTCACAATATGAAATGGTTCAAAATCATTTGAGAAAACAAATTTAACAATCTATTTACTAGTGGACAAATATTCAAACAAGAAAGAATAGATCCCTCAGTAGGTTTGTACGGGTAATAAAAGGATATTTTTGTTTAACTGAATATTCCTTGCTTACCATTCCACTTATTTTACTTCTTTGAAGACCAAGAGTCTGTAAGTGTGACTTGCTGACATTGTGGAACTTATGGTTTATTCCTTACTCTTTAAGTAAAATAATCATTTTCTTTTAGAGAAAGTTTCATTAATGCAAGAGAAAATATTGCTTGGTGTTACAAGACATTGTACCAAACATTTTGTAGGAGCAGTCAGAGACACCAGATACTGATAAAGAGACGCGTTTACTACCAAAAACACTGAGAAGCAGAGGGAAAAACAAAAACCAAATGCCAGAATCAACAATACAAAATTTAATTTGTGATGGTGAGTTCAAAAGCAGAAATTGCTGTTGACATCAGTTAATTAATTTGATTTGAAGTGCAGAACAGGCATTGAAAACATTGGACATTTTTTAAAAAATCTTCCACTTGTACTCGAGGTGTCATCGGGAGGTGGAGATGGTGGTCTTGTTATTTTGTATGTCTGTTTTGTTTTTTATTCTCCTTTATTTTACTTACTTTCCTGGTTTGAATTCAGAGTTGTCTGTCTCCTAGACTGGTTGCCAGCCAAAGCTGGAGAGCCCAGTCTGCTCTGCTATTTACCCATAGCTGGGGGTGGAAAGAGATGGATTCATGCCTTTCTCAAGGGCATTACTGTGGAGTGAACTCAAACTGTCTCGGCCAGAGTTTGAACTTGATTCGCTGATTCCATTTTCCATGCCGCTAACCGTTAGGCCACCTCCAACATTGGACATAGAAATGAAATTGAAATGTCTGTCACATTCAGCAATCTTCTGGGAATATTAAAGGAAACCCTTCATTTAATTATTGGGTGTATGATGTTCTTGTTCCTATATCTTTCATGACAGGTGTCCTTCTGAAGGAATTTCAAAACTTGTCAATTCTTCCTAATGATGCCGACTTGCCTCTCCACTGAGCAGGTGTATATTTCAGCACTGCTTGACCTTGGATCCCATCATTTCCAGGAAACCAGATGGATGAAAGCAGACATGACAGGTGAGAACAGCATACTATCGTGGATCAAATCAAGGGTTCTGTTTGACATTCTTGGAAGGTTACTGAATATGACAAATACCCAAGGATGGTACAATGGCTGAAATGTTGTGATACAAAACAATAAAGTATAGGAAACTGGTTTGAATGAATCATTGTTTAAAATTATTTGCTTTTCCTTTTTGTGCTTCCAAGTGAATCATTACAGCTTCTTTAAAAAGATATTTGCTGCTGTCTTTTATTGCTTTGGTTCATGACTTGTTTTCTGATTTTCTTTTCATATTTGTCATTATTATTCTCTATTTTACTTATGGATATTTATGAAGCTTAGCTGAATTTGGCACAAAGCCAAATTGTGGAAAATTGGGGGTGTTGCACTAATATTCCAAGTGGGGATAGCTTACCTGCCTTGAAAATTAGCATTTGAAATCTTAGCTTTTCCCTGGGCTTGAACACTGACCCTCTAGTAGGAGATCTGCAACTACTTCAGTCACAAGGAAGGTTACTTAGCCTAGTCTGGTACATGGTCAAATGTCATCATAACACAAGAACGCTATAATACCAAGTTTAAAAGTATTTAAAAATTTTAAAAACAAATAACATTTATAGTATATTGTAATGTTTATATATGTATGTATTAATGTTTACACTTAATAATAAATAAATACGCTGAAGCAAGCTCCTCCATTCCAGTCCCAAAAACACGGGCCGGAAGTGATAATGGGGAAGGCTCTATTCTTCACAGGCAATGAGCGCATGTGTCTTTGTTCCGTCTCTCCGATTCTTTTCTAAACACAGCTAATACGGTTGTGGACCAAACGTGTTCAAACTAAACATAGCTAAACAGATAAGAACAAACAAACAACAAAGTCACTGTAGCTGATGCCAGATAATTACAGAAAAATAAAATTTTAATAAATGTTCCACAAGTCCCACGTTAACAACGAAGATGGAGATCATCTGCGATCCCTGTGGTGGGAGAATAGAGACACGGATTCAGAACCTAAAAAGTACAGCACAATGGTCCACCCCTTTGGGACATCATGGAAGTTTAGAAAAAAGAGAAGGCACCTCGATAAAACATCGACCGTTGAACAACCCATTCAAAATTAGTTGTCCAGCTTTCCAACACCTGGCCCGCCAGTCAGTCATCATTTGTCTCCCTTGGACAATACGGAATGGAGTACTTGGAACTTACCATTGATACACTGTTAAAAGCATATTAACAGCTAGTCAAGTGGTGATTTGGTGGGTGTGTAGCTGACTCCAGACACAGATAATTAGAGAAAAATAATTCACAGTTAAACCTTTTCTTTCACGAAACAAGCCGAGCTGTAGTTACAGGCACTAATATCAGACAACATTACATATATCTTGATAATGGCCAGAAGTATGATCGAAAGCGCTAGATCTCAAACATTTTGACAACACTTACACTCATTGAATCAAGATGTGCTGTAATATGATGAGATTGATTGATTGATTGTTTTATTTGACGGCACATCGAATCTTGGTGGGTCATTTAGTACTGAATTCAGTAGGGGGGGAGGGGGAGATTCCATGTCCCTGTGACTAGAGACTTGAGGGGGGAGAATTCCAAATCCCTTCACTGAGACGAATGCCATGAGGACCGGGATAAGCTAGTCAGTGATCAAAAGCTTCTCAGGACGAATCCCGAGTATGCTAATGGGTAATATGATGAGGGAAGGGGAGCTTAATAATTAGTCCATTAAAGGTTTTTGCTTTATTTAATAAAGAAAATAACCAAGAGAAATCTTAGTCGAAGCCAAAATTGTATTGTATATATGTGTACAATTTCCATGCTATGGTCTCTTTAGCGAGAGTAAGGAAATGTGTGTGGAAGCGGATGTGTTTGCATGTGTGCGTGAGAAATTAAAAACACATGTATATATATGCATGAACGTGTGTGTGTCTACATATATGGGGGAATAATTGTGTGTACGCAGAAGTATATTCACTTGTGTGTGTGTGTAACATTTTTCACACACTAAGAGAACCCCAAAAATGGCCATCCAGAAAATGATATGTCACAGGTTAAGTAGCCAAGACACATGACTGCGTGTAAGCTATTAACAAAAATAAAGAATTTGGTACCAAAAACTCTCCCACAAAAACTAGATAAAGACCCCCATTAAGATAAGGTTACTCAGAGGAAAGTAGATGAAGAAAGAGTAATAATGTGAATTTGACCTTGACAAAGAGCTAGACAGAAAAAAGTGATGAGATTAATTAACAGATGGGATTAATTAAAACTGAATGCAAAGGTGGTAGGAGAAAGACAGAAACTAGTTATTACGGGAGCAAGGGAGAAAGGCTGAGGAAAGTGGGTGACAGGGAGGTAGAAAGCGCAGTTAGCAGCCCATCCAAGGCACAAGCGCCTGTCAGGGTCGCCGCTTTAGGCGTAGCAAACGAGACATAGGATGTTTTAATCTCTCTCT
>VCCN01000462.1:5015689-5044264 GCA_006491835.1 Architeuthis dux | reverse complement strand
TTCAGTTTTCAAGTGGGTTTGGCTGGCTGGCTGGCTGGCTATCTATGTATCACGCGCATAGGCCGCACTAATAGAACTAGATGGGTGAAAATTTAAAAATTTACTCCTTGTTATGTCTAGAAAAAGGTTTTTTGTTTTTTGAAAATCCTCCAAAATAGGTTTTTAGTTCATGCAAAACTGGTCCCTTAGTTTGTGCCTAGCAGTGTTCGCACTTGTTTTTAGAAAAATTCAGACTTTTTTTAGTGATCACCACCCAACAAAACGCGAGAAGTAACTTATTCATTGTGACAGTTTTCTATTGGGTGACTAACCAGACCGTTTTTAAAACTGTTAGAATTTACTGAACCAATTTTTCTATTTCTAGTTTCAATTTTACACCAGTTCCATTCAATCATTTCAACTTATAAATGTTTTTTTCTATCATACAGCTAACGATTCAAATGTATCTCACGCACCCATGTGATTGCAAGGGTGTGGTTAATTTGAATAACCAAAAAAAAAGATACATCCACACCTTTCAATTTTCGTAAATGGAAAATTCTGATCAATTCATTTTAAGGATTTTGTTCTCAAGGTCCCACCTGCTTTGGGGACATCCTATTTTGATTATCATTTGACCCTGAAAGTCAAGGATAGTGGAACAATGACAGGTGTTTTTGCCTGCGCCTGGGAATCTAAATTCACTGCTGCAAGCTTTTTGTCTGGGTCATTTGTAAACCGAAATTACAATTTTGTTTATGAATTCTGTGAGAGATTTGATTCTATACTTCATCCAAAAATATTTATACCACCTTTGTTGTGTATATTCATACATAAGGTAGTTATAGGAGAGTGGTTTGGGGAAGTGATCAAGTGACAAGATATTTTGTCAAGATATCTAGCAGCTTCAACCAGAATTTCATTTTCTGTGCTGATAATCGTTATGCTACCTCACTCCAAGTTTAACCAATTGTGTTTTAATGAAATATATGTAATATTTTCTTTTTTTGTAGAAAAGACCTAAATCAAGCTGCTCTAAAGTGACTATTACCAGTGGTAAGTATTTACATAAATATTTAATTGTAAATGTTAATTTCTCCTAATTTTAGACTTAGATATTTATACACTGTTGTATACCAACTTTTGTTCAGACAATTCAATCTCTTCTTCCCATTTTTGATGTTTGCACAACATTTCAGCCAATTCATTCTACAGCATTCTTCAGTGGTGCTATAACCTCTAGACACCGGGAGTGGCTTGTGCTATTTTTAGAAGCACTTCCTGCTTGTCTGGGATTTGCCACACTTTTAGATAAACTCCCTCGGTTTGAACTAACTCCACGATAAGACTGGTCGTGCCTATTCCTAAATCAGAGCCATATCTAAAGATCAGCTAGATCTTCTAAATGTTAACCACACTCTATTCTATTTTCCCTCCCTATTGTCTTAACTACTAACCAATACTAAAGCCACTAACTTATGCTAATACTTAAGAAGAATCAGACAACTGAAAGTATGGACTGATCACCTTGTGTTTCCACATTAAAAAAAAATAGGTAGGTTGTCTTTTATATATTTTATTTGACTTCCTTTGATTCCCAAGTCATCACAAGGTGTAATATCCCTAGAATGAATCAGCCGAAACGTTGTGTGAACATCAAAGATGGGAAGAAGAGATTGAATTATCTGGACAAAAGTTGGTATGTTAACGACTCTTCTCAAAGTTATATATTATACACTGTTGTGTTTAGACTTTTGTTGTAGCTGGTTGAATCGGCTATTAAAGGAACTACCAATTAATAATATATTAATTAGTGTTATGTCCTCTTTGCCAAATGCTGTGTTTTATCGTTGTTAGGTAGATATTATCTTATGGCAGTAAATGTTCTTTGTTCATTTAAACAGCAGTTACTTTTAAATCGCTAGGCCAGGCCAGAGCAAGCCCGGGCATTGCCAGAGCTCCCAGCAGCCTTGCCCAAACCTTACCTGGGCTTGCAAAATTTAATCTTAATGTGACCCTGTACATTCTTTTTAAAATTTTAATTTAAAAGAATAGAAGTACTGACATTTATGTTTCCTAATAATTCATTATTACTTGAATTTAGTTCAAATTTAGGTGATATTGGAGATTAGCATAAAAACTTTGCCCATCCTCATAGTTTTCTGGCCAAACCTTGCCCAGGCTGGTACAAAATGCTGGTGGCACCACTGTTTTACATAATTGCAAATATCTATCAGAACTATATGGCTGCTGCTCATACAAAGATGGCTTCCAGAAATATGATTACTCTCATTCTCTGCTCTGTTGTTGAAATCAAAACACACTGTGTTATATAGGCCATAAACAGACCTATTGGAGGATTGTCCACTCAAAACATTAACTTGCCAGCTGATATATTTGCATTATGGTCTCTGACTTTTGTTTGGATAATCGTGATTCTAATTTTAAGACTTTTGAGTGAATTAGCGTTCCTCAACATATACCCAAAATGAATTGGCTTACCTCGTGGTTGAGATAGTTACATATTTCCCACTTGTGTCAAAGGCTATCCCTCTCCACTTGCAAGAATGGCGCAACACAATCTTCCTAACATCCATTTGGGCTTGTGCCAGACTAAGCCAAGCTCAGTAAAATATCCATATTCAAAATATATTTGGCAGTATGAAGCAGTTCCAACTTTTTTTCTATCTTATTTTAAACTGAAGAGTAATTTATTTATGTTTTTGTTTTTATATTTAGCTAAATACAGGCCCCTCTCCTGTAGCGGTCTGCCTACTGCTAACAACATTCCTGATTTAATGCGAATTGTTTCCTTGTTCACCAAGTCAAGTTGATGTTAATAGGCATTAACAGTTATCTCCCTTAGATCAGGCTATTTTGAACAAAGAATCACGATAGAGTGATGGTGAGCAGATAGTCTCACAGACTATTACATCTGTAGTAAGTTCGATCTTCAGTTGGTGCCCATATTTGTGGTCTTTTGCTTTACTAAGCTAACCTTAATAAATACCTTTAAAGACACCTTGTAGCAGAAAATGGTTGCTTATTTCTCACTGGTTTCAGAGGTCAGTGTTTCAGCTGAGGTAAAAAAAATCCATGATTTTAAATACAGATTTTAAGGCAGGCAGGCATCTCCCCAGTTGGAAAATTGGTGCACTTTCACACATTTTCTTTTAGTTGGCCTTGTGCCATACTAAGCTAAGTTTAATAAATATCAAGAATCAAGAGAGAGAGAGAGAGAGAACATTTGGTGGAGTTAAGAGACAAAAATTAAGAGAGTGTGGAAAATTGGTGAAGATATAAATCAATCTTTATTATTATTGGATGAAGTATTGTAACACACCACTTTTTATTAAATTTGACTAGTTTTTTTTACCTTCATCCTAATTTTAGTTGTTTTTATACAACTTATTAATTTGGACCACTGTTTTTATGGCAACGAATAACAGTGCCATCGGAAATAAAGAATAAGCAGTCGGTGAGAATCGAAAGTTTTGTGGCCAATTGGTAAAAGCAAAAAAAAGTGCAAACTAGTCTCCCTCTGGCAATGAGGGAGGCGTGAGAAGGTAAAAAACTAGTCAAATTTAATAAAAAGTAATGCCATATTGTGATTATTTTTTAACAGAATTTATATAGTACAATATTTTATTCAAATTCATTAAATCAAAAGTTTTTTCTTTTTTTTTGCAGAAAGTACGGTTTCGTTGTTTATCCCAAACTGTCCATGCAAAAGAATTTCACAAAATGCAATTTCTAACAAAGAATAAAGATTTCACATTGGATGCGTTTATTTTTCTTAAATTGTTTTATAATATATTTTCCATCATGACAAATTTGACTATACAACCAGGAAACATAAAAATAAGAATCTAAAAGTAAAAACCAACTGTACGGACATTTTAGAAGACAAATTCAAGGAATTGCAGATGAATCAACATGGATATGGCTACGTATAGGAAACTTTAAGAGAGAAACCAAATCGCTCTTAATAGTGGCACAGGAGAACAGCAAATGTAGATATGTGAGTATAAAGATGAGACAATCAATCACATAGTAAGCAAATATTGAATATTCACCCCACCCCTACACTTCTTGTGTAGCCTATTGTCCACCCTTCCACAAAATTTCATTGAAATTCATTGAGAACTTCTAGAGATATTGTGTGGACATAAATGAATGTATACATCTTTGAAAAAACACCCGAAAAGTATCTCTCAATCAAAAAAGAATTGCCCCAGAATTTAACCACTTCTCCCTTGCCCCATTGCCCACCCCTCCACAAAATTTAATGGAAATCCATTGAGTACATTCGGAGATATCTCGTGGACAATTGGGAAAATGCGACCGAATACATATACCCCCAACTTCGTTATCAGAGGTAATAAAACAATATTTAAATTTATTGCAGTTTTTATTTTCTGATTCAGGGCATATTTTTACATAACATGTTGTAGTTTCGAAATAAATTACATCTGATTTAATTTCTCCAGGAATTCATCTTTATAGAAATAGAAATATTTTCATAAGTTTTTCCTACAAAATACCCAATCATAAAAAATTCATTCACAAATGAATAAGTACCGAAAATTTCATTTAAATCCAATCATTAGTTAATTTTTTGTAGAATTTTAAACTCTGGGTGTGTTTTCACCGAAAATTTTCTAATGCAACTTTTCAAACAAAAATATCTGCGTGTTTATATTGTACTTGCTTGAAGGCCACCTTCACCGGCTCGATGTCAAGTCACATCCTTTGTATCAAATTTATTTGTATAGATTATTTTCAAAAAAATAAATAAGGGAAACTACTTTATATTAGCATTTCTCCATAAAAGGGAAAAAGTTCCCCTCACTTTTAACCCCTAAAAAGGAAAAAAAGTTTTCCCTCACTTTTGACCCCTAAAAGGAAAAAAAGTTTTCTCTCACTTTTGACCCCTAAAAAGGAAAAAGGCTTCCCCATACGTTTGACCCCTAGAACGAAAAAAGTTACCCCTCTCTTTTGACTCTTAAAAAGGAAAACAAAATTTCCCCTCACTCTTAACCACCAAAAGGGGAAAAAATAAAAAGAAGAGAACCCGCCGCCCTTCAAAGAAAAATTTGTGTTTTGGGAAAATCATTTCTGCAATGAAGTGAAAGCAAGTAACCAAATTACATAACCAAAGTTGAATTTTCATACAATTGACAGAAATTGAGGGTTCAGTCAGGCAGTATAGTTAGATTGTAAATAGAACCCCCCCCCCTCCCCAAATAAATGTTGTGTTTTGGAAAAATGATTTTTCAATGAAGTAAAGGGAACTAATCCTAATACTTTGAAGCCGTAGTTTCATACGGCAAGTTAGGGTCCAGTTTAGTATTATACTTACAAATACTTGTAAATCAAATCTTTCTCTAAAAACTTAAAAAGTATTGGAAATTTTCAAAACTAAGTCGCTTAAAACACAGAAAAATTTCATCTCACTTTTGACTCCTTCAAAGGAAAAAAGAGTTTACCTTCGATTTTGACTTATTAAAGGAGAAAAAAGTTTCCCCTTATGTTTGATCCCTAATATGAAATAAAATGTTCCCCCTCACCTTGACCCCTAAAAGAAAACAAAAAGTTGCCCTTCGATTTTGATTCCTAAAAGTGGAAAAAAAAGTTCCCCCCCCTCAATTATGACTCCAAAAAGTAAATAGATTTCCCACTTGATTTTGACCCCATAAAGTGAAAAACAAAAGATCCCATTGGATTTTGACCACTAAAAGTGAAATCAAAAGTTCACCCTCGATTCTGACTCCAAAAAGTGAAAAAAGGTTCCCCCTCGATTTCGAACCATAAATGTGAAAAGAAATTGCCCCTTGATTTTTCCCCCTAAAAGTGAAAAACAAGTTCCCCCTCAATTTTAATCCCATAAGGTGAAAAGTTCCCATTTGATTTTGACCCCTAAAACTGAAAAAAAGCACCCCTACTTGATGTTGTTGCCTGAAAGTGAAAAAAATGTTAAACTTGGATTTTGACCTGTAAAAGTGAAAAACAAAAGTTCCCACTTGATTTTGATCTCTAAAAGTGGAGAAAAAAAATCCCCCCACGACTTTGAAACCCTACAAGTGAAAAAAATGTTTCCGTTCGATTTCAACCCATAAAAGTGAAAAAAAAGTTCCCCATCAATTTTGATCCCTAAAAGTGAAAAGAAATCCCCACCCCCTTGATGTTGACTTCTAAAAGAGAAAAAAATGTTTCCCCTTCAATTTTTACCCCTAAAAGTGTAAAGTTCCCCTTTTCTTTCTTTCTTTTTTTCTTGACCACTATGATGACACAATGTCCCATTACTTCTCTCTTTCTCTGACCTTTTTTCTTTGTTCTGTAATAATCCATTATTACTCTGAGGTGACAACAGGGCATTACAACATAATTGTGACAAGACTATTAATTTAAAATTGAATAACTCCTTTGCTTTTAAAGATATTTCAATGAAATGTTGTTTGAAGTTTGGGGGAGGTATGAAGACTTTGATATAGTGAGTTATGGGCGATCCAATTGTTTGTTTACATTTTATAAACAAAAACCATGTTTTTGATTCCAATTGGGAAAAACTTTTCAATTCTTGACATTTATTTCTGAAATTTAGTTAGACTGGCGGGGAAACCCCCGGAATTAAAAAATGGTGAGTTATGGCTGGTGTGATTGTTTGTTTACATTTTATATGTAATTTAGAATTGGATAACTTCTTTATTTTGAAATTTTGTTTGAAGGTTGGGGGAGGTATGAAGACTTTGTAATAGTGAGTTATGGGTGATCCTATTGTTTGTTTACATTTTATAAACAAAATCCATGTTACATGATAGAAACAATATGGTCCTTTATACTTTTGAGATTTTTTGTTTTATTTCTGATTTTTTTATTGGCCCCAGATATTGTCTATATACCTAGCTTCATAAAACCACCTGCTAACCAGCTGTCAGCCTTGAACAATTTTCAGTAATGGTTTATATGTGAACATACATCTCGATTACAAAAGTATGATGAGCAAATCTCTTAATCAACCCTATTAGGCAATATTGACCAAGAATCCAAATATTTTATACAACCTTGAAGTATTCTAACCTGTTAGTGAATGAAGTTAACACACACACACACACACATGATGACAGACACTGAACATACACCTGGAAAGCCCCAAGTGTCAGAAAAGTCTGAATCTAGTAATTGACTCTTGCAATTTGGAGAAGAAAGCCATGTGTTCGGGTCTCTCATGAAAGAATCAACAGACTGAGTAATTGAAAACTGAATTTTTCTTTATTAAGGATACATTTTCCTAAGTTTGTATAAAAAGTCGAAGAGTGCAGATGAAGAAATACACGATTATAGATATTGAGGTGCCAAGCTCCTCCAAGGAGACCAACAATCAAACCAACTGCAAGTTATGTATATTTTGCCAGAAAAAAACAACTTCAGAGCCGTTGCAGTGTCCTGCAAAATCTAAAAGAAAGGATATTGGTGCTGGGTACAAATATGTTGCTGAAAATCTTCTGAAATTTAAAGAACTTGATGTCACCCGTGATATGAATATAGAACACTTAAATATATGCACAGACTTAGCAGATAGATTGCAGAAAAATAAAGTTAGTAATGAAAAGTTTCAGAAAGCACACAAGTGAAAAACTGTGGAATCAGCAGAGCAAAGTCCTTTAAAAACAAGAAGATCCTGTTCAGATAATAAAGAAACAGTGCATCTTCTTTAACAATCCTGCTGGTCGTGATGGCCTTCATAAGGTCACTTCATTTGACGTTAATTTCAAAGTATGGAAGTGTGCTACAGAACTTTCTGATAGTCAGCTGATGGCAAAAATAGCTGCTGGGAATTTGATGGCCATTGATGCTCAATACCATACAATTTACTTGGCAAAACTCTACAAACGGACAGAACTTGCAAGGAATAAGAATACAGAGAATTCTTCAGACAGCTTGTTACATGGCTTAGCCTTTGTGGAACTGGTTTCATACATCGAATCACACAAAGAATCAACAGAATCCAGGCCAGTTTTCAGTATGAAGAAAATTAAGAGCTTTTACATATCTAGGATACAGAGGTTTGGTATAGATGAAATGCAAGTACAGACAACACAGCTCGAAAACTGGATATTGGCTGCGATTCCAGATGTTAGGTCTTACAAGGAATGCAGCAAGGTTCTACTTGCATTTGACCAAATTTTGATTTTGAGGCACTTACGCTAGCCAAGGCAGCAAACATCATTCAACGTGATATTTTAAAACTGAAGCAGTTGATGGACAGTTTCTTCTGGATTGTCAGGAAAAATATATATCTTCCACTCTAACAGCATTATCATGGTACTTGCTGGACCAAATATCAAAGATCAAACTGTGAAAGAAAAACCCACAGCTGTGCAAGTCATCTCACAACTTATTGTGTTTAACAGTATCAAACATCCAGTACATGCCGGGCACCACCAAACAGATCTGATCGACACAACAAGGATAGAGAAATACCTCTACCAATTTACCTAGCACTAAAGATCCTCAGAGAAATGAGAAAGAAAGGTCTGATTGATACTCTCTACAACATGGGATTATTTATCTCATATGATCATGTCATCGGAATTTCTACAGATATAGCTAACAAAGTTTTGCCATGTATGATACGGAAGGAGTGGTTTGTGCCCACAAACTTGCAAGGAACATCTTTACTGTGGCAGCAGTAAACAATATTGATCACAACCTGAGTTCAGCAACTGCCAAAGATTCTTTTCGTCGGACAGATATATCCATGATGCAACAACCATCAGTTGAAAATGAAGGAACATCACGTCCCATTCCAGTGATAAGCGAGACAACTCAGAAGAGCAAAAAGATCCAGGTACTTCCTGTGTTATACACAAATTTGTCTCCAGTAGTACTGATCCTACTATTCCTTATGTAAATGGACTGGTTATGCCAGAGCATCTAGTTCCAGCTCTTGGACTGTCAAAGGAAAATGACTGGTTACATCATCTTAAAAACTGCTGAAGAGCTGACCAAAGAAGACTTTGTTTCATGGGCTGCTTACCATGCTTCAGTGCATCAAGATTCTATATCTTCTACAACAATGGTGGCCCTCATGCTTCTTTTCCTAGAATGCTCACATTCAGTCACCATGATACACCATGCAATGAATGTTGTTACATCTGCAACCAAATACCTCCATCCAGGCCTGGTTCCAGTGTTAGTAAGGGACCAACCACTATTCACTATAGCCAAAACTATACAATGGAACTTCCCTGCTACACATGAAGAAGATGGATTGGGTTCATCGAAAGGTCTAGCATTAGCAATGTTTCATTCATTTTCTGGGAGTTACACCACCTCCTTCTTTGGAGGGATAGGCAAAAGCAGAGTATAGAACACTTGGACTGTATTTCCCGATGTCACTGATGCATTCCTGCAACTGGCAGATTCCACTTCAAGTATCCATGACAACATATTTAATTTGCTGAAGAAATATGTTGCTCTTATGTATATGACATGTGGATTGTCCAAGGTAAATGAGGCATGTACCTCTTTTCAAGAAAACCTAGAGCTTGGATAATATTCCACCAACACAAGCAGCTCTTCAACAGCATGTGCTTAGAGCAGTCTACAAAGGAGGACATGTATGGGGACAAGTGCTTCAAAAGAAGCCCAGACTTCCAAGTCTTGCAGACTGGGGCTGGACTGAAAAGGATGGTTCATGGAAACCAAATAAGAATAAATTGTTTAAAGATTCGTCCAAGTTGTTTTATAATTGTTTTTAAAATAAATGTTGGCTTCTCAAGTATTTAATTGCAGCTTTCTAAAACTGTTCATTGGTTTGGAATGAAAAATTGAAAAAAGGTGCCAAAGTTGTCTGTGACATCATTCAGAGGAGATTTTGACTAGATGAATCACCATTGTGAAACTGTTTCAATTTTGAGCCCTTGAGGTATCCATTTTGTATTTTTCAGGTCTCAGAACCTGCTAGAACTATAAACACGTGACTTGTGTATTTTCATTGTAGCCAACTTGTGTATCTGATAAGGATCAACCGGAAGCCTCTAGAGATTATTTCATAAAAGACTAGGCACGATTGTTTAGTCTGAGAATTAATTTTCCAACAAGAAGACATGAAAATACATATTCTAAGTAACTCAGAGATATTTTGTATTGACAAGAAGAGAACGATCTTCCTTGTTTTTACAACCTGTTAGAAGGTTACCTTATGCAGGATTTTTCTCCTTTCTCCTCCCAGTGACTTATTTTGAAGAGACTACACTGTTTTCAGACAGCTCCTGAAACATTCATTTTTTAAAACTTTAACTGCTAATGGTCGGACCAAGTTTATTACATTAACTCAAGTAGCCATTGCTTGATGTTTCTTCTCGACTACATATGCACAGAAGTTTGGATCCATGCGTTACTTGGCTTCTTAGCCACTTAAATGGAAATGTTTATGCAACTTGCTTCAGACAATACGAACAGAGAT
Source organism: Architeuthis dux (assembly GCA_006491835.1). Classification (NCBI taxonomy): domain Eukaryota; kingdom Metazoa; phylum Mollusca; class Cephalopoda; order Oegopsida; family Architeuthidae; genus Architeuthis; species Architeuthis dux. The sequence continues at coordinate 5,033,814 of VCCN01000462.1, read as the reverse complement.
TTTGGGGTAAGTTGCCTTTGATTAAATATTTGTGTGATCTAACATGTTATTCTTTGTTGAATTCATTGAGAGTTTCTTTAGAATTATCTACCTGTGTGATTCTTCATATACATGCGAAAAGTCGCCTTGTTCTGCTTGACTCATAAGTAGTATTCCATGATATAGAAATTTACATTAAATCTTTATAACCAAAGTGGACAACTATTGGACAAGTTCAAGACACATGCTATGAGAAAAACATTGCAACTGCAAAAAGCATGCAAGTGTTAAAAGGGAAGTCTCCAGTGCACAGCACAGCAAGACTAACTACATGTACATACTACTGCATATATGTTAATTTCCTTTTGTAATTGGGCAGCTATTTTGAAAAACCCTTAGTAACAACTACTAAGGGGCGCTGCTGACCTAGAACAATATCTAAAAATAATCATAATGTACCAAGTTTCATGCTTTTAACCCAAAGTGCACAATTCAACCCCAAATAACTCCTTAACCGCCCCACTAATTATTTATTTTTGTTTCAGATGTTTTAATGGGGATGTATCCTTCTGTTTGTCTGTCTGTCTGTCTGTCTGTCCACATGATATCTCAAAAGGTTCTCAATGAAATTCTAAGGAAGGGTGGGCAATGGTCTAAGGAAGAAGTGATTACATTTTGGGGTGAATCCATGCACAGTTATCTCCCCTACATCATAGCTATATTCAGTTTTTAGTGAGTGACAGTGAGTTGGCAGTGGTATACACTCTCTGAGTGCTTTCTAGTTTTACTTTAGGATTTTTTTACAATTTTTTACAACTAGTTAGGCATAATCACGCAACTTTTGAAATCTTCAAGAATTAAAATGTGTTCTCAAATTTTTTCTTGTTTTGCTAGAAAGAAAAAAGTCCAAATTATTGTCAAAAAAAAAGAAAAACAAATTTTCATTAATTGCAACGTAGAATTAAACTTTAAAAATCAATTTTTACTTTTTAATTTATAAATCAATAATTTTGACGCTATTTTATTGACAGGTCTCAAAATTAAAAAAATTGAAATTCTGTAATTAAAAAATTTAAAAATAATTTACACTTACAATGAAGATAATTTAATTTGCAAAAATTAGTTTCATCATTACTCAACTGAACTGTGGTAAAAAGAAATTTTTGTATGTTGCGTAAAAAACAATGAAATATAGCTTTTTATCAACAGTAGGGATTGGTATAATCCTTCAATGCGGAAACCCATGACATGTCAACAATAGCAGTAGACAAGTTTAGGGGTTTAGGACAACAAAAATGAGGTCGACTCAGTTTCTTCCTAATGACGTCATTTGATTGGCAAGACTTTATTACATTTTACCCATCTGCAAAAAAATATAATCCAATTAAAAAATAACAAGAAAACAACAAAAAAATATATAAAAATTCCCCGAGGCAGTATTTCTTTTTGTAAATTATTTTATTTACAAATTCACCTTTGGTTTGTTGAAATGATATATATTTTGATCTTTAACAGTAGTAAATGAAAGAATGATAGTGGTGCTGTTTTTTTCAAAAAGGTAAACATAATTTATTTTGCCACAAACGTATATTTAATATGTGTAAAATGCATTATTTAACAGAAATTATAAGTAAAAAATTCATTTTGTCTACATTGCTACTTTTTGCATTATCTGTTTTCAAAATATATCCGGTTCTATAAGTTATCCACAAGTAATTTTTATCTCAGATTTGTTTCCAATCAAAAATCTTACTAATGAACAAAGATTTGGATGATAAAATAAATTTTTTTACGATTTGATGTTTTTTTAGTGTCATTCCTGTGGGTATCTCACTGAAAAGGAAGATGAAGATAAAAGAACAAGGACGAAGACAAATGTGATGCTTAACTGATCACGCTTGGTGAAGAAACTGCTTGTCACTTCACTCTGTGTGTTTATCTTTATTTCCCCCGGTTTGCCCGGGAATTCACTTACGTCATTATGGGTTGTGACAAGGGATGTAACTCGAGGTATTTACTCCCTTGCGTCGTCTGGGCCGACATCACACCTTTTCTCTCCTCGGTAAGGAGGATATGAGGTCCTTCTTTTATGTTGTGGGCTGTGTTCGTGTGTTTGCAATATGTCTGTATTTTGTTGTTGTGTAGGTTGATGTGCATGGTATGTATTTGTGGGGGATGCGTTTATTTTAGGACATAGGCCTGGAGTCTCTTCAGCATTTTTGCCTGAGGCCATGGGCTGCGTCTGATTGGTGGGGGTTTGCTGGTGTAGTCATGGATGGTGTAGGCTGTGGTAGTGTAGGAGCCTAAAGTTCCTTTGTGTGTATGTGGAACGTTTATTTTATTTTCATGTTTACCCCCTTTCATCTTTTTTTTGTATTTTTTTGTTTTGTGATCACACAGGTCTAAAGTTTTATTTCTTGTTTTGTAATCACCTGGGTCAAACGGTTCTGCGTGTATGTAGTTATTGTTTTGCTGGTGTGCTGTTCTGACCGGTGTTATGTATTTTTCGTTTTGTGTCTTTCTTGTTGTCTTGATTTCCGTTTCCGCCGCCGGTGTATGTGTTGAGTCTGTTTTCGTATTAGAGTCTGACTGGCTTTGTGTTTCGTCTAATTATTTTTCAATTTCGGCGAGGCGCTTCTCGGACAGATTTAACTTCTCTTCCAACTCATCTATCCCTGCCTGTTGTGCGCTCATGTAGTCTGTTATTATGCCTTTATTTCCGGGCTGGTGCATGGTGTAGTGAGCGATTTTGACGATATATAGTTTCGTGTTTGTGTGGATTCCATTCCATGCAATTTTAGCGTAGATGAGTTCACGCATGGGAAGTACCCGTGTGGACCCGTGCGCATATATGTCCAGTGAGAATATTAACACTGGCACCAGTATCGACTGCAAACGTTATTGGAGTCCTGTTTATATGGGCAGTGACGGCAGAGGTACTAAAATTTCGGACTCACCTGCCATTGACCGTAAAAATAGACTTGTCACTGGATGGATATGGGGATGGAGCTCTCCTAGTCGCAGGTCCGGAAATACTCGATGAAATTTTGTTGATTTTGTGCCTGGATGACCGGCAGACCCGTGTAAAATGGTTCATCGTGTAACAGCTTCTCATTACCTCCGCCTGGCTGGACAGAAAGGATGTGCTGTTGAGTTTCCACAGTAACGGCAGATGTCCTAAATTCCATCCCCACGCGGTCTGTTGGTACCATGTGGTGGCGAACATTCTGAGCTTGGTTGGTGACTGCTATGGCCGCTTCTGGATATCTCCATGTTGATTTTGGCAGAAAAATCTGTGCCGTTTCGTCTGTATCCGCTTCGATTGTAGTTTAGTCGGTCAGATATTGCGTGTACAGCGTGTGTCTCTATTGCTGAAGACCGCGCGTTTGCAAGCTCAGTAGTCCTTGCTTCGTCGAGCACTTGTTTCAGAGTGGAATCGTCTCTCAAGGCTCTGCATCTGACCCGCGTGGAAGAACAGCCTTGCAGAATTTGCGCCAGAATTTCATGTTCTATGTCTTGGAAATCGCACGTAGCGGCCAAATTCCAAAGTCGTGTGTGATACCCATCTAGGTTTTCCAAAGCTGTCTGGATCGCTTGTCTGAACTTGAAAATCTCGTAGCACGTGTTTTTCCGCGGGATAAAATACGCTGTCGGCGAGCGTTTCAGTTTTTCGTAATCCGCTGGTATTTCTACACCATCCACCACGTGTGTTGCTGCGAGTCCTTTGTCTTCATCTTTGAGGCTATTGACGATCTCAAAAAGTTTGTCGCCGGTGTAGTGAAGAAGCATGGCTCATTTCTTTTTTTCGTTTTCTACATCCATGGCGCACAGCAGATTCTCAAACTTTCCGATCCATTTTCGCCATTTGACGCCGGTTGTGCTTTCTCCGTTGCGTAACTGAAATGGTGGAAACGGAGGCAGGAAATTAGGCATCGTGTGTTGAGGTGATTATTCTTTTGTGTTTTAAAGACGGATCTTGTCCCTCGTCGCCAAAATGTAGTGTCTCCCAGCTCGTGGGAATCTCTCTGAAAAGGAAGATGAAGCAAAATGAACAAGGAGAAGACAAATTTGATGCTTAACTGATCACGCTCGGAGAAGAAACTGCTCGTCACTTCACTCTGCGTGTTTATCTTTATTTCCCCCGGTTTGCCCGGGAACTCACTTCCGTCATTATGGGTTGTGGCAAGGAGGTAACTCGAGGTATTTACTCCCGTGCGTCGTCTGGGCCGACATCACAATTATGTATACATATCACATATATGCATTTTGAACTCAAACAAAACATTGAGTGAAATCATATTTCCACAGAACACCCAGGTTTAGATATTCCCTGAACCTATTTATCTGCCCACAAGTGCTTCACAGATAAACTACCTCACACAACATGAAAATATCCACTTGTAATTCGATATGCATTGCAGACTAAATATCTACAAGAAAACTTGTACCTTGTCTATCCTATTTAACTTTAGGAAGGTGACAAGAACCACACTGAAAAGCTACACCAGCCAACACCTTCCACGTCCTCTCACTATAAGACAAACTTCAATCAGTGTCCACTCCTAATTCTGTTGCCTAACATAATTAGGGTTGTTCCAACATTTACCAAAGAGACCTGCACCCCTCTACCATTTCAAATTACGTACGTACGCATTCGTACATATGCACCCTCTTTCTTACATACACACTAACATCTTGAACAAACGAAGGACTTTTTTATTTTATTAAGAAAGTAGTAAACCAAACTTTTAAAAGCATATTCTCCTTCTTCTCTATAGATGAGAACTAATCGTATTGATAAAATGCATTTTATAATAAATACATTTCTTATTGTGTTACATCCTTGTTATGTATCTTTATTCTACTACAATGTTAAATGTGCATCCCTGCATCGCATGCATTATTCCTTTTACTACTGCAGGAAGAAACAGAGAAAGAAACAAACAACTAATCCTTCTTCGCGCACATAGAAAAGCATAGCCTTTCTATCTATCTGTATATCAGCGGCTTAAAACAGTTAAGCTATTACTCTATCTATATTTCTCATAGCAGTCAAACCTTTAATACTATTGCTGCTACTACTACGGCTATCAGTTTACTACTACAATCATTTGTTTATATTGTAAACTTAGTGTTCCAAACTAAGTCAGATATTTTTAATAATATAATAACTTCTCATATTATACTACTAGTGCTCGAGACATGTCTCGCCTCTTAAAAATAGAAAAACATTTTTCGCTAGTAATTACTTTAGTCTTTGGATTGATTGAAAGCTCAAAAAATTAGTTGCGAAAAATTGTTTTTCTCGTCTTGATCAAGAGTGCTGATTTTGATATATATGTACTTCAGTTACTATTTTGTTACTATTTTGTTTGAAACTGTCCTCACAACAACTTTTGCACCTCCCTCCCAGTTTTTAATCTGTCTTTTCTTTTAAGAGTTGTTTTTTTTAGTGGCACTGGCAACAATTTTTAACTTTCTCTCTCTTTATTTAAACCAGAAACCTCGGCATTAGTTTAGTGAGGTTGTTCTTCCTCTTTATTTACTTAAAGTTGCCAGTTACAGTTCACTCTTTCTTTAGCTTTTCTAATCTCTACTTAACGTTTTTTTTCTTCAAGCCAGATTCCAAGTGGAAGCACTTGTGCAGCTTGGAACCACCAAAGCCGCTTATTTCGTTCGCATTATTATTATCGAAAACAAAAACAACACAGTATGGTGAATATATGTCGCAATCATGAAACTTAGAAAGCACTCGAAGAGCGCGTACCTCTGCCAAGGTAAAAAAAAAAACTTAATGAAATCATATAGCTACGATGCAGAGGAGTTAAACGAAAAGAATTCCTGGAACCGCCCTAAAATTTAATCAATTCTCCCTAAGCCCATCCTTCCACATGTCATTGAAATTCATTGAGAACTTTTGGAGGTATTGTGTGGACAGACAGACAAACAAACATGATTATGAACAAAAATGAATTTTGAATCAATACACCAGACACACGAGACACCTCTTCCAACTTCTGTAAATAATTACAAAAACCTCATATTTTTCTGTTGAATATATATTAATTTTACCATAGCAAGCTGTGGAATGTCTTTGAAACTTGCTTTAAGCATGTTTTCATTGATTCCATCTGTACAATTTTTAAAAGTTCTGACAGTTTTTCTTTTGTTTTTTGTATGTTTAACTCTTCTCTTATTGGCGGTTTTGTAAAATTAATAACACATGGCGTGTTAAAACCAATTGTTATTATTGACGGTGAAAATAAATGTTAATTAAATACAATATAATTCAAATGTTAGAGAAATACAGTTAAAGTGAAAATGCATGTGGCGTTATAAGTTGTTTGTGAACATTATATTCGCATAGCCAAAATTCAATTCGCGCCATATCTCTAAGCATGCGTGGGTAGGCTTGGTTGGATATTTAGCGCGTTTCGCGCTAGATTCGGCGCGTTTCTTGTTTTGGCAGTCCCAAACACCTAAATTAGCGCGTTTGCGCTTAAACATTTTGGCCATTTGTTGGCTATTTTTGACCATTTTTAGTGTATTTTGGCTATTTTAAAAAGTATTTAGCAGTCAAACTAGCACGAAAATATTTTTGTGTTGGCAACACTGGATTTACATTCTACTACTCTCTTCATCTCATTCATGGATGGAGTAGTCTCGAGTGCGTAATAGTAATACGCTCTAGTCTTCTTTTTAGGTAAGGTGGATTTCAATCTTACATTCTTGGCTTATCACCTCTTATTTACATTATTCGCATCTTAACATTTTATCTAACTTTTTTATTTTACAAATATTCTCCTTCTATTTTTATTGTTCAATGAAATAGCGGAAGAAAAAAGAAAGCATGTGGTGTGGTGTTCCCTCAACTGACTGAATCTATTATGATTCAAAACGAATTTTTGAAATGTATTTTCGAAATTTAATGACATTTTTCATCTCTGCCTGCATTAATGTACAACTTTGACCCGCAAATGTTTTTATTCAATCATTTAAACGTGTTATTTTTAATATATCTTGTTTTGATTGTTTAATTTTATGTCATCAGTTCAGTTTCAGTAGTCATCACACTTTACCTTTTTCGGACAGAATCACTACTAAGGTTTTATTTTCCATTTTTTAAAACCAAATATAAAGAAACAAGGAGGTTTGAGGTATTTCCTTAGTGTTTCTGTATTAATTGTAATTGATTTTGGTGTTGAAGAGTAGTCCGATTCGAGGAGAGGGAGTTACCTAAGTAATATTAAAGGTCCAAAAAAGGTGATAAGATAATTACTATATTTCTCACTGGCTATAGTTGTGGTGTTCTTTTATTTCTCTTATGAATGATTTAGCTTGCCTCTTATTGCGAATACGGTTTTTATTAAAAATTGTTCGTTTCTCCCCAGAGGTCACAAAAGCATACACACACACATTTATTATAACACTTACTCTGATGTATAACATCCGTAATGAAAACTGACAACAGATTTGAAAATACTTCTCAGAGCTGACTATTATTCATTTTCTTTCATTTTAATTTTTGTTTCTTTTTATCACAACTTTACTCGGGCCGCCAATCTTATGCCACACGCCAGTGCCAGCGCGGATCTGAAACGAATGAAAGAAAATAAAATACTAGTTAAAAATAATAAGTGGACGACAATACTTTTAATATAAAAGGAAATAAAGATAATATTGCTGCTCAAAGTTGCTTCATTTTTAATTTCTTTTTATCCAGCTTTTGTCTAGAACACTGATTAATTACGATAAATGAATCACATGATGAGTGATGACCAAACAAACACATTTACTTTTTAACCCCGTCCTTTGGAAATATAATTAATAAGGCATAGTTATTGCAGCTGCTGTTAAGCATTTTCTTGATTTAAAATTCCTCTACGTGTTCTGTTCCCCCCCCCCATTATACGATATTAGAATGACTTATTGTTGTCAAAAGTTTTAAATAAGACTTCTGGTTAAATAGTGAGTGAAACACATAGTCGTATTCTCTATACTTAGTTTTCTTCTTCTTTACCACGATGCCCTAAAAACGCTTTAAGGGCATAAAAAATGTATCCCCCCCCTTTTAAATAAAAACGATGTCACATGTTCACTACCTCATGTTAAAAGTACGGCTTTCTGAAACTTCCTTGGCCGCACTGTCACTGTCTGTAGCCTTAAAGGATTTTTGTGTAATAATAAATACAAAAAATCTAGGGTTTTTCGTAGTTTAGCGTGAACCCAAATTATCATGGTTGTTGTGATGTGGGCACAGTTACAACAAAATACGGCACTTCTTAAGAAAATAAAAAAGGTGTCTCAGTTTCTCTGGCCACTTAAAAATCGCAAAAAATGTTTTCGCGAGTAAGTTTTTGAGCTTTCAATCAATAAGACCCTGGGGTACCCATAGCCAAGTACAATTAGTCAGAATTTATACATGGACCTTGAACAAATTTGCGTGAATTATGGTAGGAGGCTTACCCTAATTTCAAAGCCTCAAACCGGGACAGATTTCAATTTTTATTATAGGTCACGTGGGAATCCAGAATTGTGCATGCACCCACAGAAAAAATTTTAAATTATGTATCCAAGATTGGCTAAAATTGCATTTCAGTGCATTTCAGCTACTGAAATTAAGATAAATACAAATTATAAAAATTGTGTTGAGACGAAAAGACGAAACGAAAAGATTTAAAACTGGGAAGACGCTGGGAAACAGTACAAATGGACCCTGGAAGACCCCCTGGATCCGGTACTAAAAAGTGCTTTCATAACCTAAACCCCCTTAGGCCTTAGTGCTGACACAATTATATCTTTAACATTTAGTTAAATTCAGCAAGGCAAGGAACATCAAAATTTCATTAATTTTTCACTGAACACTTTTTTTGACAATTCATATTTTTCACTTGAATGAACTTTCTTCAGAAAATCTTTATTGGTTTTTGTTTTTTCAAAGAATTCACATTCAAGAAAAATCTGATAGATTTTTGAGAAAATTAAGCTAGGGGAAATAATTGTGCATGGATCCGCCCCAAAATTCAATCACTTCCATAGCCTGTTGACCACCCCTCCACAAAATTACATTAAAATTCATTGTGAACTTTTGGAGATATTGTGTTGTCGGACATGAGCATATACATAAATGTATGGAAAAAGAACGAAAAAATATCTCACCATCAAAAAATATTTTTTGAGATATCGTGTGGACAGACAACATTTTGGCGATATTATCTTGCATGGATATATAAATACAATGTAGGGGAGAGATTTTAGAATTGATCCGTCCCAAAATTTAATCAGTTCTTTTGTAGCCTAATGTCCACCCTTTTACAAAATTTCATTGAAATCCAGTGACAACTTTTGGAGATATTGTGTAGACAGACATGAAATTTTGACTATATTATGTGGTGTGGACATATAACTCTGACATAGGGGAGATAATTGTGCATGGATCCGCCTCAAGATTTAATCACTTCTTCCTTAGCCTTCCACTGAATTTCATTGAAAATCATTGAGAACTCCTGTTACACCCCCATATATAGGGTTTGTATCTTGTCTTAGACATGCATATGTCTCCTGGATACTCCACTATTAGGCTAATCACGTTTGGTCGTTTTTCTCAAAAACTATTCTTAGATTTTGGAGGACTTTTGATATGTTCTTTTATATCATTTCTTCTAACTATAAACCGATTTTCATCTTTATGCAGATTTGTTCAAGGTCTCTTCCTAATTCTACTGGTCTACCAGGGAACTTGTTAGTTTTGAAAAAAGTTAATTTTTTAAGGTTTTAGGAGGTGTGTTCTGTTCACAATGTTACAGAAGTGTGCCTTACATGAAAAATCTCCCTTAAAATAGCTACATTGTAAACAGAACCTTAAAAATTTAACTTTTTTCAAAACTGACAGATTATCTGGACATGTCAATTTAGCTCAGTTGGCTGTGATTTCAAATGACAGTAAGAGAATATTAATTTTTACTCCTCTAAATTTGGTGAGGATTGTTCTTGTTATGGTAGAAAAACAAAGTCAACTCCAGACTTTGAATGGAGTTTGACAAAAAATAAAATGCAATAACATTTTTTTAAAATATGGTGAATGGGACATTAATTAAGTTGACTGAAGAAAAGTCCAATTTGGTGGTAAGGACTATTTAACTGTTACCATTCAATGTTATTAATCACAGCTACCCATAACAGTGGTTTATTGCTGGGTTTAGGTTATTTATGTGTTCTGACATTTATATGTTTCTACTATGTATCTGGACTTTGCACTGCCCTAACCATTCATAGTAGAAACTTTTGTTTTTTGAAAATTCCCCCCATAACAAGTTTTTAGAGGGGGGTTCAATGTAAATTTATTCTAAATTGGTCACTAGTTTGTGCCCGCTTGTTTTTTGAAAATTCAGACCTTTTTTAGTGAACACAGCCTAATTATTTAATTGATCACCCCCAACACAGCATATATGGGTGGCAGTGATTCATAATTTCCATTGGAATGCTATTGCATTTTATTTTATGAGCATAATATCCCAATAATAATGAAATTAACTATTAATCGAGAAAAAAAAATTATCAAAGTGGTGATAGATTTTAAACTTTGAAGCGACGACTGTATTAAAATGTAATAAAAATTCAAAGAAAATGTTAAATTTAGTGTTCATTGCTTTAAATGAGTTTAATACATCAGTATTATTTCTACAAAAGTATAACTGACTAATTCAAGGAATTACAAACGTTAAAAAAAATCTTTAACTTAGTATTTGTTAGTTAATTTTATCCCATGTTCAAACAGCAGATACATAATTTGCCTACCTATCTCCATGTTGGATGTTCGAATCATGGCAAGATTCACTTAATTTTATATATTTGTTTTTGTTAGCGTGAGTACTGACAAAAAATGACAGAAAAGTGACATGGGCTTTTATATAAAAAAGACATTAAAACTTTACAGAGGTTAAACTGAATAGAATAAAATAACTGCCAAAACACATCATTGTATTTTTAAAATCTCTCTTGCCAATTGTTGAAACTACTAATTAAATAATTAATGGTGTTTTAAAAGATATGTTATAAAACCAACGTCTTGGTTCTTTGTTTAGAGATTTAATCCAGTAGTTTATTTTGAAAAAAAAATACCAGCTTTCATCAAAACTAAAAAAAAATGTGCTAAGGAAGAAGGGATTAAATTTTGTTTATGTCATGTGTAATTCTCTTATATCTTGTGATTCTGAAGAATAAGAAATTATAAAATATTCCTGGATCTTCACCAAAATTCAAACAATTCTACCATGGCACTTTGAATTGATCCAGGAATTTGTTTCCCATTGCAAAATATTTTATTATTTTGCATGAAAAGACGTTAAAAACGAACAGTAAATAAGTTTTTAATTAGTGTACAGTGTTGGCAGAGGTATGCACTCTCTGAGTGCTATCTGGTTACACCCAGTAGGTTCTCAGTCAGAAACTGGTTGTATATAACATTATTTTACATACAGCGAATGGAGTATTAAGTTCAACCTGGTGTTAATGACACTATTTTCTCAACTATTACACCACGATTTTTTTAACAAACCACTTCATTTATTTTTCAACTAATAATTGATCTTACTCCAAGCAATACAACCTTTCCTTTCCTAATGAAAAGGTGACAATTTCCAGTTATTAGCAAATAAGGAAAATCTTTTGATAAAGTGGGTTTGTTCCTCCCGTGGTCTGTATTCAGCCATGGCCAACTGTATGTAGTTCTGAGTAGAACAAGGCAAATCTTTTTATATGTTACTAAAAATAAAATGCACACTTATTGACACAGCTGATGCAATTTCTTACCCCACCGCCACTAAGAAATATATTTGATTTACGTGACTAACCAACTGTAAATTTCAGTAGTCAGTGAATGAAACCTTTTGTTTTTTATTAATTTGAGCTCAGGTACATGTGTAGGGACTAAGGGTTGAAATGATTGATTGTAATTTTTGAGTACCACAACATTTATTTCCTTACAACACAAATAGCTAAAAAATAACTAACATAAATTAAAATAATTAAATTTAAAAACAATGGTTTAAAATTCAGTGGACGAGATAAAAATAGCTGACATTTATTATATAACTGCAGTATTGTTATGATATCGAAAGGTTATCCCGAGATCAGACACCTGCGTGGAAATGTAAGTGAACCCAGTCACCTCAGGAAATAGGTATATTGCATCAGTGTTGTAAACAGGATGGGACCGGTGATTGACACCATGTAGGCATTAGAGAAACCTATAAAGCAGACAGAAATCTCGACACTCAAGGAAGAGACAGACACCAGCGGAGCCGTTAAGGCCCGAGACCGCTGTCCCTCTTGGGGACAGACTGGCGGTTCTCCTTATCATCTCTCTCCCACTCTTCACTCTCCGGCCGACAAAGATGTATGTTGTGTAATAAAAATATGTCCAGATATTTTTACAAGCAAGTCTTCGAGTTTCTTTTCTATCCAAGTCCAGGACACCCCACTATACAACAGTATCACAGTACACAAATCGCAACATTGAAGCAGAAAAACATGTGGGTCAAATTGTAGTGCCAAATCAAGTACCCGTGTTATACAAGTGGCTACAATTTCATACCTACACCTCTACAATAATTGTATTATACCCGAAGAAATATGGTACTTAAAAAAAAGTACAGATGGAAGATTACGATGGTCAGGGTAAAATCATGGTTCTTTACAAAAAATGTCATCCTCAAAGAATTATTGCAATGAATACATTTATACTAAAATAAAAAATATACCACTTTTTATTAAATTTGACTAGTTTTTACCTTCATCCTAATTTTAGTTGTTTTTATACAACTTATTAATTCGGGCCACTGTTGCTATGGATAACGAATAACAGCGCAATCGGAAATAAAGAGTAAGCATTCAGTGTGAATTGAACTCACACCCTCATTGCCAGAGGGAGACTAGTTTACGCCTAGCTGCTTTTACCAATCAGCCACAAAGACTAAATGGCTTAGCAGAAGCTGATTTACACATATAAACTCACTCTATGAGACCTAGTAGTTTTTTTATAAATCAATCTTTATTATTATTGGATGAAGTATTGTAACACACTACTTTTTATTAAATTTGACTAGTTTTTACCTTCATCCTAATTTTAGTTGTTTTTATTCATATTATTCGTTGCCATAGAAACAGTAGCCTGAATTAATAAGTTGTATAAAAACAACTAAAATTAGGATGAAGGTAAAAAAAACTAGTCAAATTTAATAAAAAGTGGTGTGTTACAATACTTCAACCAATAATAATAAAGATTGATTTATAACAAATATATATCTGTATAATTTATCCATACATGAATAATCCCGTCATTTTTTAATAAAAGAAATTCTCATATGGTCAAGCCTCTTTATTTTTCTCTTGTTGAAATTCATCCTAGAACTTAAAGACAACCTTCTTTGTCAACTTCTAGGGATTAATTTAAAAACAATATCTTGTGACTCCGAAGAATAAGAATAATTTAATGATTGGTAATTGTAAAATATTCCTGGATCTGCACCAAAATCCAACAAATTCTTCCTCAGCACTTCTGCACCAAAATTCAACCAATTCTTCCTCAGCACTTCTGCACCAAAATTCAACCAATTCTTCCTTAGCACTTCTGCACCAAAATTCATCCAATTCTTCCTTGGCACTTTGAATTGGTCCATGAAGATATTGTGTGGAAATGGCTACGATGCATGGGAGGTAACCGTAAAAAGAATTCCTGAATTCGCACCCAAATGTGATCACTTCTTCCTTAGTCCATGGGCCACCCTTCCACAGAATTTCATTGAGAACTTTTGAGATGTTGTGTGAACAGACAGGAGTGAATACATATACCTCTTCCAGCTTCGTAGGCAGAGTTAAGTTATGTTTTTTTAAACCTTATTTTTAAATTATTTACTTATATATATGGTTTTGAATAACCATTATACCTTGCGGGGAAAATATTTGATAATAATTAGTCATTTTTAGATGTGCTACACTTTTCTAGCAGTGATTGTTTTCACTGACTCGACATATCAACATATCGAATGTAACTTTTTAATGACAATAAAAGAATATTTGTTTGATCTTTTTTCTAAATCAATTCTCGAAATCAAACTGACGTAACGTTGCGTTCTTTTTTTAAGAAGCTAAGACATTTTTTTAACATATCTCATATTGAAGTGTTTTTTTAACATCTATCATGGTGTTTATTTTTTGTAACATTTAATTGAACTTGTGTTTAAATAGCGCATCTATGGTCTGACTTTCAGGCTTGTTACTCAGTTATTTAAAAAAATAGTCAACAAATTTACTGAGAAAGTTAAAGACAGTCACAATCAAGATCACTCTTAGACCAGGGCTTCTCAAACTTTTTTTCACTCAAGACCCCTTTTGCTGAGAAAACTTTTTGCAACCCCTAACTGGAGGTCACAAAAATATTTGACAATCTTTTTTTTAAAGAAGAAACATTTTTGAAAATCTCTATACAAAAATGTACTCATTCTGGTGCTTATTGTAAAATGGCTCAATGCTATTTACTACTGTTTTAAAAATAAATTTTGTTTCTGTTACATTTTAGTAATTCATTTTAGAAAATGTTTTTTTTCTCCATAATAAACACTGTAAAACTTATTATAGATTATATGTGTGGATTATAAATATGTTGCAATATTTCAACAATATTTTGGTCTTTATTTGTTTCTATGTTTAGTTACTGTTAGATTATGACTAAATACTAATATATAGTCTTAGTACCTTTATGGAGGGGTCCAGAAACCCTACTTTGAGAAACCCTGTTTTACTGTAGATCTGTGTCCAAGCCACGTGATGATCTTTAATCTGTCTTTTTGTTGAGAAAAAAGGAAATCTCATTAGCTCTGCTTCCGATTTCCTTTTGTTTCTTAGGGGAACCTCACCTGTTTAAGAAAAATGTTTCTAAATTTGTGGATGGCTTTAAACAGATCTGTAACTTTGACTTTGTTATAATTTATTTTACACTAACCCTAATAACATTTTACTGTTTCAACATCTTTAAATTATTATTACTAGTAGATACCTGTTGCTTTGTTATACCTAACGTTGTGATCTGTGTCAGTATGTTTACACAGTAATTTGAAAGGTATTGTTAACTAAGATTCTTGTATTCATTTTGGGTAAAAACGAAATTGACACATCAACAACAGTAGTAGTTGTAGTCATATTATCAGCAGCCTAACAAACACATGTCCAGTGGTTGTCTGATATCCTTGTAACATGGCCTGTCTATTGTTATTTAAGTTTGCTAATGTCTTCTAGGATATCTATGACACTTGTTTTTTCTCTAATATATTGTGCTTTTTTGCATGGTTCTTATTTTGACAGCCAATCTCTAAGTTAACTTTCATGTTTCAGCTCCGTAGGTGTATCAGGAGGATGAATTGGTAGGTAATTATAAAGATTGGTTGTTGATTAGCTTATTTGTGTTCCGTTTGGACCCAGTTGATAAAATCTGCCATGTAATAGGATCCTGATTTTTGGTATTTTAAACATTTTTAAAATTTTAATTTCTATTCTTATTCTATATTAAAAATTGTTTCTTTAACTTTTAGTGGACATTCCTTCAAAAATTTGAAAACAACTTTTAAATGAATTGATGGAATACCCACTGAAAAATAAACAAGTCATTAAGTTTTTCTTAAAGGTGTCCAGCTAGCACATATGAGACTACTACTTGAGAAAAATTGTATCAAATTTGATTTGACATGTTACATCTTCATTTTGTACTTGTTGAATTTTCACACCCAAGAAATTACTTGTTTTTCAAACAAAACAATCTGATTTAGTGGGATTCACTGTGACCTGACTTCTCTGCAAGTCTACCCAGCACAGACATCTAAATGCTGACTTCTGTGCGCATGACTGCTAGGTGCAAAGATCTCAGCTCATGATAACTTAGCGCATATCAGCGCAAGAACCAACAAAAACAAACTGGAATTAAAACAATTTATCGAGATAAAAAAATTAAAATTATTTTTTGAGTTGAATTATTTTAGTGAGTCAACAAACTATGGAGTTAAAATGATTTATTACAAAAATTGAAATTATTTTAAGTTCGCAGTATGGCTGTATAGTTTGTTTTTGTTGGTCCTTGTGCTGCTGAGATATCCTTGCGCCTAGAAGTCGGTGTTAAGATGTCGGCGATGGTTATACCTGCGCAGAGAAATTAGTGAACCAGGATTCACTTGGGATTAAGTTACAGCAAGTCTCCTCAGTCTCATACTTTCTTTAGTTTTCTTACTGATTTTATTAATGCTACAATCTGGATGATTTCTCCATTATTCCTAAGCCTTTTTTCAAGGCTCATCAGGACTGCTCCAAGCACTCCCATAATGATGGGTAAAACTCTCACCTTCATATTCTATGATTTCTTTTTATGCATTTGTATATTCAGTGACTTGCTCACACCAGGTAAGTCTTGTGGTTTTCGCTAGGTATTGAGTGACAACAAGTCTCTTCAAATCTCCAGCACCTTCTTCGGTATTCTTGTAAACCCCAGCATTGCCATGGTCTGGACAATCTTAACCTTTCTCTGAATCTCTAGTTCATTTCATCTCGCCTCCAGTCTTTTAGGCATGATTCCAAGTTCATAATATTATGAGCACAATCCTAATCTTCATGTTCCTTATATTTATTTATTTATTTATTTAATCACTAACCATGTTTGAGGATTATCCATAAGATGATCCCCACAATCCTAGTCTATCGCCTGAACAATGACTGAAATAATCGCCATTTCACTCTCCTGTTACAACAACCTAATTATTTTTTGTACCCTCGATAGGCTTGATGCTAGCTGTGCCTAAGCTATTTACTAAGCTTAGCTTAGTCTGGCCCAAGGCTGCAATTGTGGGAGACCCAATGAAGATCAAACTCTCTATACATTAACTAACCAGTACCCAGTAGTGAGCCATGCCTAAGAGCTTCTTATATTGAAATGGTTCTTCGGACGTTGTGTATAAATGAGATTTCTTAGTTTAATTTGATGTTTTGCCAGTTCATTCTGGCTTCTTCAGAAAAAGTGATGGAGATACAAGAAATTGTCTGTTATATATAGCCCATGTCTGGTTGTGGGCGGGTTTAGTGATTAATACAGTGAACCCTCGTTAAAACGAACCCTGTTAAGCCGGATATCGTATAAAACGGACAAAATCTGAGTTAAGAGAGTGACCGTCTGTGTGTCGATGAAAACATTTGAAACTTGAAATCTATTAATTGTATTGTAATAATCTTTGTGTTATTAATAAACAAACAATTGTAGAAAATTATCAACTAAAAATGATTTCTGTAGACAATATAAAACCGGAGATAATTGAGTTTGAAAACTTGTTTACTCTTGTGAACCAGTGAACTAGTAGAATTTACATTCAGAAATTTTAGCCCAATTTTCACACACATTTTAAAATATCACCAAAAATATACTAATGGGCCGATTTCAATAACAATTTTGGGATGTATTTCTTTTTGAATATATTTTCATATGAGATGGGTATTTTGTAAGAAAATTCATAGCATAATATCGTAACTGGACCACTTCAAAATTACTACTACAATTACTTCTCCATATTTAGAAGTAAACTTATAGGTCTTTTGGAGATTTTCAGAGGAGTCTGTTCTTAATTAATTAGACCTGAATTAATTAACCATTTTATATGTTAAATAATTTCAGGAAATATATATATGTTTTATATAGTTATATGATGTATCATGTTCAGTGTACAGTGAAATATACTTTCCAATATCGCAAACAGTATTAACCCCTACTATCAGTTAACTCGGACAATCGAATAAAACTGATTCCCCCCCATTTGTCCAAGGGTTCACTGTAATTGAATTAAGTGGATATTAAGTGTTTTAAAAATAGTACAGATTCGGATGATATGTCTTGAAAGCTGAGTGTTTATTTTTCAAGTGTTTAATATGTCTATTGGCATCCATCTCTTTGTTTTGTTACGACACTACATTGGTCATCAGGCAGTATGTGTGAAGTGTTAATTTTTTATATCTAAATATAGCTCAAATATAGTTAATGGGTGTGTGAGTTTATTAAATGTGTATTAAATAGACACCAATAGATATATTAAACACTTGAAAAATAAACATTCAGCTTT
>VCCN01000462.1:5003057-5014041 GCA_006491835.1 Architeuthis dux | reverse complement strand
AGTTTTTTTTAAAATTCTTGACCGTGTCAGTTTATGTATATATGTGTGTGTTTCTGTGTCCTGCTTTATTTGTCATGGGAGGAAATGGGAAAGGCCTTTGTCTAGCAGTGGACTTATAACAGCTGATGATGATGATGATACATACATTCATTGGTGTATGTGGAATATTTTAAGTTTTTTGGTTGCTGGATAAATATATTTTTCTTATGGTCTGTTCAGTGATGGTTTGTATTTATGAATTAAGTTTTGTTCTTTTGCTGCAAGGGTTGTGTAATCGTCTGTTTGGTAAATGGGCATTATTTTGAAATGCAGTGGCAGACACTTCAAAATAATGCCCATTTACCAAACAGACGATTACACAACCTTTGCAGCAAAAGAACAAAACTTAATTCATAAATACAAACCATTTTAATTTTCATTTTACCCCATTCAAAACTAGCTTAACTGTTGTCCTATGATATGTAAGTATTTTAACAATTCATAGGAGTGGAAAAGATTGAAACGTAACTTTAATCAGTTCAGTAAACAGTAAAAAAGATTATTTTTCGATTTCTGAGATGTATTTTCGTTTATTATATATTGAAGCGTTGAAAACTCACCATTTTTGTATGAATGGCGTAAGCTATTTTGGACATATTTTGGTGCAAATTAAAAAAATTTATAACAATGACTGAATATCCGAGAGTGCGAACTGCTATCAAAACCATAGCAGTTTGCGCTCTCAGATGTCCAGTCATGAAGATGAAGATATTTTGGCTGAGAATTGCACATTATATGAACTTGGTCGATCAATGATGGATAGTAAAAGTATTTTAAAATGACTAGCTAAACGTAGACTCACATGAAATAACCTTCGGTGTCTAGCATGCAATGAAGGCTATATAACCCTAAACCTAAACACTAACTAGTATCCTTTGTAGTTAAGTTTAAATGGTCAAGATTTTTGTTTGTTCCGTAATTGACTTATATCCTCTGTAGTTAAATGTATTGAAATATATGTGTGTTTTAATGTTCAAAAATACAGTTTTATATGGTCAAAATAGTTTACTCCGCTTCAGTATGTTAAGTATACATAGTGACCTAGTTTACGCTGTTTCAATATATAATTACCATATTTTCATTATTCGATATATTAGTAGACTATTGTTTTCATCTTTTTTTTTGCCTTCCACGAGTGGATATTGTATCTGTTTTTTTAGAATTTGCTTAGTACTATTTTTGTTTTCATCTCCTCAACTAGAACACCAAAGTCCATCAAAATCACAATACTGAGTATTGAAGTCTTGTATTAATGTAAAAACCGGTCAGATTGGAATCTGATCTCTTATTGACTCCTATTGTAGGAAGCATAAGTGGTTCACAGAGCCAAGGGTTCAAAGTGCTTGGTTTCTCTCTATATTTAAGTTAGTCATGATCTGAGTTGAAACAATTAACTTAGGCCTACCAGAGCATGTGTCAAAAGGAAAAATAGGTATCTTGCCTTATCTGGAATTAGGTTAAAATAATTAACCCAGAACAATATTGGAAAGTATGTAAGTGAAAAATGCTGTGGATATGAGTTTGTCCCCCCTAAAAATTAATGCATAAATGTTGTATAGCCATCTTGGACTTCGAGAAAAAGGTAGACTTGAAATTTGGTTTATAAAAATATGATGATATATTTTTATTGCATCAGATACATTGTGCCGTGCGGAGAATGAAGAGTGGGGGTGAAATAATGAGAGCTGGTGTTGTGTTTTCCCGAGCTTGGTGCTGCTCTGTCTCTCTCCGGCTTCCGAGGGCGCTCTGTGGCTTTTATGGAGTTCGAACGCCCATGCTGGTTTTTCAGCCTGCCACATGCAGCTCAGGGTTTAGTCAATATCCTGTTTATGACTTTTCAACATCTGGTGTGTCTTCTGGTCCCTGACACCTGCAGTTTGGGTTTTGGTCGATATCCTGTTTATGAATTTCAACACCTGTGGGGGTCAAATCTGTGACCCCTGCCCACGGCTGCCTAAATATCTAACATAATCAGTGTAAATGTTAACACCTTATGGAAACCAGTGCTCAAAAATACTGATTTTAGCAGCCAAGGCAATGTGAACTTGTTAAAGCTTCCCATATGAATGTATTGTCTAAAATCTGATAAAAGCATGAAAAATAATAATCCAAAATGAATAAATAAGTAATCCAAAAATATAGGAAACAGCAGAAATATCATTTTCACATAGAACAAAGCAGTAAAAATGGTTAAGTGGAGATTATGGTATTACTGTGATATGAAAGAAGGAAGTTTTTTAAGACCTTTTTCTGCCATTATTAGAATTGATGAGAAGGAGTGTGTGTGCATTTCTTTTTAGATTCACTTTAATTTTTTTAAAGGTTTATAAAATCCACTAAATAAATTTTCCTGAAGGAATTAGACGAAAAGATTTACCTGCTAGTCTTTTAGTTTGTTAAGAAAGAAAGGAAATTTATAAAAATAACTAATTTGGGGATATCTGTCTCTAACAGCATTTTCTGTCTCTAACAGTATTTTCTAACCAAGTGGGAAGTGGTAAGGAACACACCAGTAAAAAATGAGTGTGGAAGAATGTCCTGGTATGTATGGGTGTTGGTAGATTTCAGTAAAGTAGGTCACCATAGCTGCTCCTTTTTTAGGTCAAGTAGGTGGAAATAACCAATGATATCCTCTGTAATCCCCAAAATAAAGGCAATAGCAGAAATATCATTTCATGTAAAACAAAGCAGTAAAGATGAGGTGTGTGTGTGGGAGTTATGGTATCAGTGTGATATGTAATACAATGGAAACTCTGTAAGGTGAAAGAATCTGTGGGTATAAATTTGCCCCTCTCCCCCACAATAAATGCATAAGCAGTGTAAATTTTAACACCATATGGAATATGTCCCAAACACATTCACTGTTCCAAAACTGTAATCTTTCCCCATTTAGCCTTGTGCCAGACTTAGTAAATATCTTATATGGAATGGTTCTTCGGACGGTTGAACTCCTTCTTGTTATTTGTGTTGTAAACACGACATTTCGGCCGATCCATTCTTCGGCCTTCTTCAGGTGTAAAATCCGAGTGTGATGGGTTAAACAGAAATTATGTTTAAAGGGGGGTAGCCCTTATAGCGCATGGCCCTGGTGTTTCTGTGCCTTTGTTCAGTCGGGTTTGGATTTGTTGAGAAGTGGAAGCCACATCGGGTTGAAATCCGCGCTTGTCTGGCTTTACAACACAAATAACAAGAAGGAGTTCAACCGTCCGAAGAACCATTTCAATATTAATGACCCTTCTTAAAACTATAGAAAATATCTTATATGGAATTTAAAACTTAGGCTTTAAGAAGGAAGTAAAGAGGTTGGCCAGCAGGTTTGTAATTGGAAGGTTGATTTTTAAGATTATTTTATCTCCCCATTGCTGTGTTGCCCACAACCAGGGTTACCAGATTAATTTTCTCAAAATCAGACATGGGTGTTCCAAAACTCGGTCAACCCTGCTCAAAATCGGTCAAATACGGACAGAAAAAAACTGATTGATAAAGATAGCTAGATTATTATCACAATAATGTAAATAAATAGCTAAAAGTGGCTAGAATTGATATCCAATATCTAAAAACAATTTCTTATATCTAAACGCAACAAAAAATATCTAAATTTAGATATAAAATACCAAAGTTGGCAACACTGAGTGGGGCCTTAAATTGGACAATTTTCGATGTCTGATTTTAAAAGATTTTAATTGGACATACAGGATGAAAAACAGACATATCTGGCAACCCTGCCCACAACCCAGATTTCTACTACTCTATTTATTTGTTACCTAATGAAAACAAAATCTGACACATGATCAGTTTTGATTGTGGGGGAATTTGTATACCCAGACTATAAGGCACATAACTTGAGGTTGAATTTTATGGTGTGTCCTCCAGAAACTGCACAGTTTCCTCAGTTATTGCTGAAGACATCAGGGTACATGCTATTAACCCTTGAGCATCAGGCTTTAGTTAATTATTGGTTTCTGTCTTGAAAAACCAGTTTTAACATTTCAGCCTAGAATCAGTAAACCTTTTTAAAACAATTACACCTAAATAAATTTCTTGAACTGATTCTGGGCACTTTCTCTCCCCCAATCCACAACAAATGGGAACATTTTAGCTTGTAAATTGTTTAACAATAAAATAAAAGTTTTGTGCGTGTGCTTGCCATAGCATGAAGGTTAACAAGCTTGACTGGCCAACCAATTCAGTATTGTAGAAAATTTGATTCTCACTGGGTGTTTGCTCTTGTGGTCCTTTGTCAAACTAATTTAAGATGCTTTTAGCCAACTATCTTGTGCTATACTAGCTAAACTCAGTAAGCTTAATCTAGTTTAAATAATAATAGTCTAATATCAAAGAGGTCTTGCCTGGTAGGGCAAATGCTTGAATATTTCCTCCTGATGCCAGTGGTCAATGTTCAGCCACAGGTAAAAGCCAGGACTTCAAATCCTGATTTATTTTTCCTTCTTCCAAGTTTGCAGTCTTTGTCTCCCATTCATTAGCCTGATAGAACAGATGTTACACTAAATCTATATTTCATTGTTTATTGTTTAACTTCGATTTTGTAGTTGATTAGTTCTAAATTTGCATATTTTAAATGTGATATCACTTTTCAAACAACCTAATATATTGCTTTATAGGGCACCCCTAAAAATATTCTAGATATCAAAACAACCTTTGTGTATGTTAAACTAGACTTAATTAAAAGATATTTTCAGTTGCAATTTTTCTGAAATTTATTTGTTTATGGGGGCAAAACCTCCTCTGATGAAGTGATCATATATGGTGGCTCGCCCCAAAAAAGGAAAATATACAAAAATTAAAAATTAAAGTAGAAAGTTAAATGAAACATAGAATTAAAGAAAAACATTCCATATAATGAATAGATAAATAGATACAAAAAATTGATATTGACAAAAAAAATAACACCTCCACATTGATTTTAAAATTTTATTGTGAAGAAGTCTTTTTGGTATGGATATATGTTCTTGGCAGCTCTATTTTGCAGGATGCGCTCTAACCTTTCTTCGGATGAGTTTTCCTTGTAAGGCACTTTATTAAGAGAATGATATCAGTTCAGTAGACGTGTCTTGGCTAAACCTCTGTATTTCACAAGTAAACTGAACCCTGACAAGAGCATTGACAAATACTCTTGTAACAGATGGGTTGTATGATTTTTATATACCAATCATAATAAAAACTGAAATTTCGACTACGGTTTTCTTTTATCTTTTTTCTTTTTGTCCTTGATGAACTGATGGTAGAAAACCAAGAGAGACTGTCTCCAAAGCTAAGTAGACTATACTATAAGCACTTATGCAAAGTTAAAACTTCAAAATCTTACATCATGCTAACTGCAGTTTTGCATATAGTCAGGTCAGAGCGTATGATCTGCTCAGTCAGCCTTATTGTCAGATACATCTTTAAGAGGTGACAGACCTCTTAAGCCCGCTCATCCACCTGCCTAGAAGAAGGAAACTCCAACAGAAAATGTACGACCCAGGGACCTTACTACCATCATACCACCTTGCTGGGCCATGGCAGGTAAACCCTTGGTTTAATGGGTGGGGGCCACCTCCCTAAAATTTCATTGCACTGACCTGAGGGCTTTCCACAGGCCCAATTCACAGATAAGAGGCAATTCTGTAAAAACCAGAACAAGAACTTGCCTTTCTTATGTGGTCCTTGCCAATCATCATCAGAACTGCAACTAACATGGAATCCCTTCCTAAATCTTCATTCTTGAAGCCAAACCATGATACACTGTCACTTAGCCAACACACCATAACTTCTGTGAATGTTGGCATCTTGATATTTAAGGGGGGGGGGGCTTATGTTCAAGAAATAATAGTAACTAGCATTCCAAGGGAAATTATGAATCACTGCCACCCATATATGTTGTGTTGGGCTGTGATCACTAAAAAATGTCTGAATTTTCAAAAAAACAAGCAGGCACAAACTAGTGAACAATTTAGCATAAGCTTACAGTGAAAATTGAACCCTCTGCTAAGACCCTATTTTCGAGGGGAATTTTCAAAAAACAAAAAAAAACATTTCCCCTACTCTTTGGGGGAGTGCATGTACAACATTTCAAGTTTCTACTATGAATGGTTAGGGTTGCCAGAAGTCCGGCTACATAAATAGATAAAATTGATACCCCCCCCCCCTCTAAAACCCTATTTTGGCAGGGAATTTTCAAAAAACAAACAAGACCAGATACATAGATAGATACATAGATACATATAAATGTGTGAACATATGAATAACCTAAACCTTTGGTAGCAGTGATTAATGATTGTGATTGAGTTAAAACCCTTTTTTCCCCTTCATTGGTTAAATGTATTTCTTTCTCTTTCAGAATTGGTGAGTCTCTCTACAGAAGACGATTCACCGTTGCTGTTCTCCTTATTCTATAAAGTTCTGACTACATAGACATCGGCCAAGATCTTCCCTGACAACATGAATTTCAAAAAAGGAAAAAACGACAAAGTCCAGTTGAAAGTTGTCGAACCTGGAAATGGACCAATCACTACGGTTGATGAAAGCTCGTTACCAGAGGACACATCAGTGAACTTAAAACCAAAAATGGGACTTGTCAATGGTGTTACTGTCATTGTGGGCAGTATTATAGGTTCTGGAATCTTTGTCAGCCCCAAAGGTGTCCTCATGGAAGCTGGCAGTGTCGGTCTGTCTCTTATCATCTGGGTTGCTTGTGGCATCTTCTCTATGATTGGCGCTTATTGTTATGCTGAACTTGGAACCATGATTGTACGCTCTGGCGCAGATTATGCATATATATATGAAGCCTTTGGGGAATTCCCTGCTTTCTTGCGTCTCTGGGTCGAATGCATGATCGTACGGCCATGTTCCCAAGCCATTGTAGCGCTGACTTTCTCTTATTATGTGATAGAGCCACTTTTCCCAGATTGTGATCAACCAGGTTTAGCAGTACGCCTTCTCGCAGTCATCGCGATTTGTAAGTATAGAAACTTTTTTATAAATGTATCTTATTGCTGAATCTTTAAAAAATATTTTATATGACTGGATGTAGGGTAATTCTGGTCACATATTCCAACATATTGTATTGCATTTTTTTTCCTTTTAAATACATTTATCCATAATTTTTATCTTATTTTCTAAATTTTATTATTATTTTGTTTTTGAATATCCCTTATTTCAACATACTTTTTAAAAAACTTTTGAAAGCATTCATTAAAATGTATGTCTGTAGATATACATAATGGTTGTGTATGTGATATGCTACAAAGATGCATACAACATGTTTATAGTGGGTTGTATCACTAATTGCTCTTGTGTCAAGAACCAAGACAGGTAATGATGAGAAGACTAGTTTAAAACTTAACATGAAAAATCATTTATTTCCATTGGTACATTAGGCACAAAGAGGCAGGGCCTGTTACCAAAGTGTGTCAGGGAAAATCAGGGTTCCATTTGCTGTGTGATAGTAGTTATGAGAGTTTTTGAGTCTTTCTCCCAGCAGATACATTAGTTGAACCATGGTTCTGGCTCTACAGCTTGTCAATGCAGTTGTCAAGGAAACCAAGGGATCCAGTTAAATTACAAAACATTTGCACACGCAGATAGATGCAACGTCTTGGCTGGAATATCTTAAGAAAACTGAAATAGGTGTTTGCAGGAAAGGGCTTCCACTAGGAACATGAAATCTCAGAAAAGACTTAGTATCTTGCTCATCCTGTTTGCTTGTTTTTATGAAATTTCTTATTTATTCCCTACATTTTAGCTTCTTAAATGGCTGTTATGAGGGCTGTGTCACTGTGTGTGTGTGTATATATATATATGTTTGTGTGTATATAAATGTATATATATATATGGTTCTGTTTATCAGCTATTAAGTGGGTAGGGGTGGAGTGTGTGATTTATGTGTCTGGGTCCCCTGTGTTATATACACATACATGGCATGTCACATACATAAATTCAGTGTTAGATTATAAGAAAAATTGGCTTGTGTCATAAGATTATATTAATATACATATTCTCTACATACAATATATACACAAACCTTGTGTGAACTGTGAAAACTACTTTAAAACTGCCATTGAAGTGTAAAGGTCTTATATTAGAAGTGGAAATGTGCAAAAAGTTATAATTTTTGCATTGAAATAATCAATTTCATTTTTTTAAAAGTAAATCCCCCTTTTTTTTAATGGCTTTATAAAAGGAGTGCAATCAATAATGAACAGCAGAAAGCAAATAATTGGTGTGTACCTGTAAAACTTGAAATGTTTTTTTAAAATATGGATTGAAAATCTCCCTTATAAATCAGTTTTGTTAGTGAAAAGATTTTAAATCATTCTTTTCATTGGTTTGTAACAGCTGAACAACTGGAAACCATTGGCCTTATCCAGAACAACTGTTGCTCTACAGCAGAAACAGGTGGCTCCACTTGTTGGGCAACTTGTGCAACAGAGATAAAGAAGGAAAAATATCAGTAGTGAACAAAACAAATGCTGTTTATGAATCTTTATTTTGCTGCTGTTAATATCATGGAAATAAGTGTAGCATTTTCATTCAATTGTTAATAGTTTTGGTAAAGATCTACATCCGTTAACCAAGTAAAAAAAAAAATAGAATACAATTTTTTTTTTTCGCCAGTAATTTTTTTGTGCTTTTAATCCGTTAGACCCTAACAATCTTCCTGGGATTTTTTCATTTTTCAGAAAAAATGTTTTTTAAGGTTTTACAAGTGCGGTTCTATTTACAGTGTAACTGTATGGAAAACTGGACTGTTACTTTCCGTCCATTGTATGGAAGTGAGACTTCAAAATATTCGGTTACTTTCCTTGTGAGGCTTCTTTGATATTTTAATGACGATTTTCTTGTCATTAAAATATCAAAGAAGCCTAGATAACAACTTTTATAGGGGAAGTAGCAACATGCTTCGCAGCCACTCTTCCATACAACGGACTGAAAGTAACAGTCCAGTTTCAGTAACGGTCCAGTTTCAGTAACGGTCCGGTTGTAGATTTTACCCTAGATTTTTTTCCCCCTTAGTGATGCAATTTTTGTGTGTGTCTTGTGGTGACATGTTACTGCAAACGTTATTTTATCTCTCACTCTTATTTTTTTTAGCCTGAGAATATCTTTGGTCTTTTTATATGTTCATCCACATATATAAAACGCGATGTAAAATGGAATTGAATTTGCTTTTGAGTGTCTGTGAGCAGAAGATTTGGTTAATTGCCGGGGATGGCAATTGCCATGTCTTTTTTCAGATACTACAGTACCTTAGATTTCCACCCCTAGGTATACTATTAACAAAGCGAAGGGTATTTTACTAGTTATGTACAATTTGCCCCATCAGATTTCAAATATCTTCTATTTCAGCTCTGACACACCTTCATGAGCAATAACACTTTCATAACAATCTGGATTTATCCTGCCAACAGCTGATAACTATCATTATTTGTGACCATTCAACAATGGCTGGTGTTAACTTGAGCATATATATATATAATGGGCTTACCTTGTGCTGAGACAAGTGTGTATTTCCTACTGGCACCAGTGTTTAGCATTCAAGCCCAGGTAAAAGTCAGGGGTACACATACAATAGTGGGGTCAACCAATTTAAGACAAAAAAGTTATTTCCCCTTGAATCTTTTAAAAAACATTTTCAACATAGGACATACACAAAAATAATTCCTTACATAAAAATTGTTTTCGATCGTGCAAACAATGTTAAAAAACCACAAAAAAGAGAAAGATTATTAAAGTGTGTATCAAGTAAAAGAAAATTCATAGAGGTATTATATTCAGCGGCTCATGTCTGAAGTTGATATTATTGGATCGCATATAAAATATCTTCCCATGATGCTGCCGATATCATTCTAAATAACATTGGTTTATGTGAAAAAGTTGGACTTAAGATAGATGACAAGTCAAATAAACTACCTACAATGTACTGGATACCAAAGATGCACAAGAAACCAACCAGTGCTCGCTTTATTGTAGCCTCTAGTGTTTGCAGTACTAAACCTCTTAGCAAAACTGTTTCTAAAGTCTTCAAGCTAATCTAGAACCAGCTAAATAAATTTCATATTAAAAGTAAATTCTATAGTAATTTCAATCTCTTCTGGGTAGTGAACACCTCCATACCTGTTAAAGAAAAACTTTGACATTATAAATACACGTAAAAGAGCCAAATCTATTTCAACATACGATTTTAATACTCTTTATATAAAAAATTCCACATAAAGATCTTGAATCTTGAATGTTCTAATAGATCTAGCATTTGCAAGAGGAAACAGCAAGTTCATTGGGCTTACAAATTCTAAAGCTTTTTGGTGTAAAACTAAGAATGGAAAGTCCTATTTCACACAATCTAGTCTCAGGTCAGTAGTCAGCCATCTTATTTGTGAGAGCTATTTCCATATAGGAAATAGACTGCTGCTTCAGTCGATTGGAATCCCAATGGGTATTGACCCAGCACCTTTCTGGACAAATCTATATTTATATAGACACGAGTATGTATTCATGTCCTCACTGATTCAGAATAATGTAGCAAATGCACACGTATTTGATGGATGTGCATGTTTCATCGATAACATGTGCTGCCTGAATGATGGTGGAGAACTCGTAAATTCATACTGTTCTATTTACTCTAACAATCTTGAACTGAAGTGTGAACTTAATGGAACACGTGCTATATTCCTGGATCTTGACATTACAGTCAAAGATGGCGTGTTTGTTTATAAGCTGTTTGACAAACAAGACACTTTCCCATTTCATATTGTTGGGATACCTCATAGAGGAAGTGATATTCCAACTTACATCTTTTATTGTACCATACTATTGGAATACCTGAGAATGGCGTGTGCCACTCTCAGATTCAATGACTTTTTTCTTAGAGTTTGGTGAGGAGAATGGTTAATCAAGGGGGCGACACAAGATATTTAGACAGTTTAATAAGGCAATGACTAGACAT
>VCCN01000462.1:4991076-5002945 GCA_006491835.1 Architeuthis dux | reverse complement strand
TTGGTCCCTTAGTTTGTGCCTAGCAGCATTCACACTTGTTTTTTGAAAATTTGGGGTTTTTAGTGACCACTGTCCAACAA
This sequence comes from Architeuthis dux, assembly GCA_006491835.1. Taxonomy (NCBI): domain Eukaryota; kingdom Metazoa; phylum Mollusca; class Cephalopoda; order Oegopsida; family Architeuthidae; genus Architeuthis; species Architeuthis dux. Next base: position 5,002,865 of record VCCN01000462.1, on the reverse strand, counting down.
AAGGCGAGAGAACTTATTCACTGATCACCCCTTTTTCCAATTAACCTGTAAATGATTCAGAGATTTCTGTCATTCAGTGAGTGTAAATAAGGCCTAAGGCCAAGCATTTAACAAAGTTGGAATATGCTTACGGTAATGTTTATATATATGTATGTTAAATCAATAAGTAATGTATGTATATGTTAAATCAATAAACATGCCGAAGCAAGCTCCCAGCAGCCCCCATTCTGTTTCCGGTCCCAGTAAACGTGGACTGGAAGTGGGAACGGGGAAGGCTCAGTTCTTACCAGGCGAAAAACCCTATCACATGTGTTATCTTGTTTCATCTTCTTTTCTTAACACGCTTAAACACGGTTACAAATCAAATGCATTTTAATCTCACACAGCTAGAATAGAAAGACTAACAAAGCAAACAGAGGCACTAAACACAACCAAAACGTTACACTTACCACAACCATTATTTATGTGATGAGTTTTTTTGTTTTTTTTTTTGTTTCAACAAAATTGGTCTCCTCTCTACTATTGTGGCCTTGTGCGAGAATAAATTAACCGTAGTAAATATCTATGCACAAGGTGTTACCCAAAAGTTGGGAGAATTTAAACAGATTAATCAAACTGTTCATCTGTCACCAGCATTTCCCATGTCTTGCCACTCAAAATCATTCCACCAGGAAATAACCTAATTTTTTGAGGAAGCCATTTTGCCCCTTAAATTCCCTGAACTTTTCGGTAGCACCTTGTACAGTGGCTAAATACACACCCACATGCTTCAAAGGTAGAATTCTTTGGCTATTTGATTAAGAGGAGTTTCATTTTTCAACAAGATGTAACACCTCCTCATTTTCACTGTACAATGAACCCTTGTTAAAATGGACCCATTGAGCCAGATATCGGATAAAATGGGCAAAATCTGAGTTAAAGAAAGTGACGTCCATGTCGGCTATAGAGGACAGAGTGTTTGCTTCTAGAAGTCCACTAGTGACTGGACCACTTTAAAAATTACCACTACAATTACTTCTCCTCATTTAGATGCTAACAAACTTATAACAGTTTTGGGATTTTCAGAGGAGTCTGTTCTTAATTAATTAGACCTGAACTAATTAAACTCGTTATATGTTAAATGATTTCATAAAATATATATATGTTTTATATAGTTATATGATGTATCATGTTCAGTGTATATACTTTACAATATTGTATACGTATACAGTATTAACCCCTACATCTGTTGACTTGGTCAATCAACTAAAACGTGTAATTTCTTTCTAAAAAATTGACAATCTTTATAAGGAAAATATCATGTCATGGCAATTTGAATAGTTATGTACTGGTCCAAGCATCTCATTCAAACACCATGAACCCATTAACTGCAGCAGGAGTAGCTCAGTTGACATGTTCTAAATGTGGTAGTAACTTTGAATATACAGAGTATCACAAAATAAGCTGAACAGTTTGAACAATGGACCCTTCCACTTGAATTTAAGGATAAAGAAACAGCAACAAGCAGAAAAAGTCATCCGTAACTTTAAGTGAAAAGGTCCATTGTGTAACTGTAATTTCAGTCATTGCAGTTAATGGCTTGTAAATAATTACAGTGTCAGCCTCTGTCTGTCTAGCCAAGATTTATGATAGGGTGACTTCTTTTATTTTTATCTTTTCTCATTCTTTCACTGCTGTCATTGTTTCTTACTCAAGACAAACAAACATTCACATTGACCCATCAAAAGACATTCTATTCCTGTTATTAAGGCAATTGTATTGGATATGTAGTTATCTATTAAAGCCAGGAGAATGTTTTGGTCTTGCTATTTCAAATAGTAAATGCTATCATATATATTATTCTGTTTTTAAGCACAGGGTTAATTTTTTTTTTTGTCTTCTACATAATTAAAAAATAAAAATCTGACTTCCAAAGTTTCAGAGCCAGGCCGAATTAGCCATTTTGTAAGCTGTCATAGGTTTAGTTTAACAACTCAACAAAACATTTCTGTCTCACTTACACACCTACCAAGTGTTAATTCAGATGGATTGATAGAATTACAAATATAAATGTGATTAAAAAAAACCTTTTTCAACAAATTTTGGTTGAATTAAAAGCAGGTCAAACTGTTGCATATTTTAAAGAATGGAAAATAAAAGTTGACTTGTTGTCCTTGTGGTGTTGTATATATTATTTCACAATGGAGTCAATATTGGTCTTTTTTTTTTTTAAGTATAAGCAAAGTTTTGTGCAAGACTGTCAATTGAGAATGATATGTAGACATGTCTTTCTGAAACTGTGACCAGAATTGAGTTACCTATTGGAAAAAGCCAAGCTCATTCATCTCAATAAAAATGTAACATTAAATTAAATTACTAACAAATTCTAAATGTCTATTGTCTGCTGGACAGGACCACAGATGCCAACTCATTTTAATTTTTTCTATCCAAAACTGAGGCAAAAAACATCTTTAAAAAATCTAAATTCTCCAGAAATTAATCTGAAATATAATCTAAAAATATACTACATATATTTAAAATCAAACTATGCAATTTCTTAAACCCCTAAAAATAGGGGGAAAACCATATGTGAATTTTACATACATATACAGCCTATTTGGGGCCTACTGGAACTGTTTTAGTCACTGGATAAAGTCAAAAGTTAAGAGGTTCAACCAAAGATTGACCATTGTAAAATAATATTATAGATAATGAAAGCCATATTGAAATTTAGTAAGCTTAGCTTAGAACAGCACAAGGCCAAATTGAGGTGAGTGTCATTGTTTGAAGAATGTAATTTGCAAATTTTTCAAGTAAGAAGTGCCTGCCTTAAAATAAGCACTCTGGTTTTTACCTGGGCATGAACGCTGACCTCAGGCACTAGGGAAATATACAACTATCTCATCCATGAAGGCAAGCCCATTCTGGTAGTGGTATTGGTTGTGATGATTAGCAAAAGTATTCTCAGGGTTGGGTTAAACTTGTTCATGGTCTATTGATTGTTTCAGTGTATCAGCATTTTTGTATACTTTGTATATATTGATAATATTAAACCTATAAACTTGTTCATATGGAACTTGCTTTATACAAAACTGTCCTCAGGCAAACAAGTTGTTAAATATGGTTCACTCTAAAGGAACAGGTTATGTGTAGCTAGGTATATTCTATAGTTAGGTAGATGTAGTTGTATTTTTCTCCAGTGGGTATTGTGGATTTTGCAAGTAAGATAAATGCTAGGATGAAGGGTATTTTTAGAATTGTCTTGAATTCAGTTTACACCTGCTAAATATTGAAGATAAAACCTCAGATTTGTTCATCTGTGGTCTAAGACTCAACCACTGGGCTCTATCCAACTGTATTGTCCATCCATAGTGATACAAATTATACTCAAAGTTGTCTGAAATTCTAAGAAAGTATTTTCATTGTTCCTCTTTTTTATTTTATTTTATTTTTTACTGGCTATCTTCATCTTTTCGTTGCTTTTTATCAATATTTACTAAGCGTAGCTTAGTCTGGTACAAGGCCTCAAGCGTGGAGAATTCATTGTGCGATTCGCTAATAAATTACTCTGTTTGGACCAACTTAGTGGCTTAGTTCGTAATGTATTTCCCATTGTTGCCAGTGGTTTGGCATTTGAGTCCAGGTAAAAGCCAGCCCTTTCCATACTTGGATGATTGGTGCAACACAGTCTTCCTACACCCATTTATCCACTGTTTGGTCTTGTGCAGTAACTAAGGGAAGCTTAGTAAATGTCAATAGACAGTGAAATGTGAAGCCTGCTTGGTGGCTGAGTGAGTTGTGTACTTCCAATCCAATCTGATATTGTTCAATCCTTACTTGGTGATTTATAAATGCTATAAGCTCTATCATACAATTTATCAAATGTATTTTCTTAAATGTGTAATGATTGAAATAAAACTGATCTGCCCAAGTCTGAAGTAGAAGCTACTTTAATTAGAAAAGGTATCACCACTTGGAATCACTAGTAACAATATCTACATCTGTCACCTCAGCCAATTGAAATATATGTAGAAGTCCAGTCGTCTGACCTTCTTTTGATCTAACCAAAATTTGATCAAAATGTTTTATTCATATTTGCTATTTGTTTGTGTTTCTATCAATGCATGGTACAGGTACAAGTCCTCGAGTCTGACCAGAATTTGATCAAATAATTTTATTCCCATTACATTGACTATTTACTTGTTTCTATCAACCCATGATCGTTAAGACGTGTATAATAAGTGGGTTAGAAGTGTTTTGAATTGGTACTTTGATAACTTGACCAAACAGCTAATCAGACGTAGATCTGGAACCATGAAGGTTAGATTGTAGCACTTTGATCGGTAACTTGTGCTTGACTGAAATTATTGGTAGCTTCCAATCAGAACTCCACATTTAAAAAAAAATATCTATTCAATCTCTTTTCTCTGCAAGAATTCATTGTGTCCGCTTCAGCCTGATCCATTACTGCTGCTTTTGACAAACTTCAGATTTAATCAATACATAACCCATAAGTGAATCCAGACAACAATGCTGTTATCTATGTATGGCTGCATAGATCAATAACAGATGTGCATTGTTACAATCACCCACAAATTTCTCCCACTATTTATTTTCTTCCCACTCACTTTCTTTTTCCCTTGCTTATAATTAGATTTACAAAATGATATAAACAACATCCGCAGGAGCCTACTTAGTGTCTGAGATAAGTGCATATTTCCCACCAGTGCCAGTTGTTTGCATTTAAACCAAGGTCAAAGCCAGGATTTTGAATATTGTTGATTTTTCAAGGCAAACAGACAATCTGAGCTGGAATATTGGTGCAATACAATCTTTCCACCCTCTTCTTGCCTATGGCGTTGTGCCAGGTTTATCTAAGCTTAGTAAATATCTAAAAATGATGGCTGTGTCAATCTGGAAAAATACTTTTAAGATGTATATTCTAATAAGATTTATAGCCAGAATTTTAGCTTTAAGGAATAGTCAAATGCAAATGCATTGATATTTATGCAGCTTAATGGTCTATGTTAGACCTGCCTTGTGGCTGAGATAGTTGCATATTTCCCACTAGGTAAATGCCAAAATTTCAAATGCTGATTTTCAAGACACCCTACAAATCAACAGCGGATGTTGCATAACATTGGTTGTTCATTGGGGAGAACAGTCAGCATGAAATGTTAGTGGGTACAGGACTCGAATATGACAAATGCCGATTGAAACAAGAAGTCTTTTAGTCACATAAGAACATAGTAGCAATCAAAACACGGAGCCAACTTGTTTTTGCATTATGAGGAAGAGAGAGAAAGAGAGCGGTACTGCTGGTCTCGGTATAGCTGTCAATCATGAACGCTGAGAGAGAGAGAGAGAGAGATTGATGAAATCATCATAACTGCCCGTCACGGATGCCTGACTTCATGTGGCCCCAAGAAGGGGCCACGCGTCAAGACTGACCATCATTCCCTGACTGCTGAAATTGTTCCCTTATTTAAACTGGTCGGTTGCCTTAGCCACGCCTTCTTTTGATACTTACACACACCCTTTTCCAAATATCCATTCATGATTCTGTCCGGCGATTAATCATGCGGAGATCCTATCGTGACTTCACATCATTTCAAACCCTACGGGCAGTCATAGCTAAGATTCTTATCTGTGGCACTATGCTGATAAAATCCAATATTCATTTCTCTATATCGTCTTTGAAACTCCTTAAATGTAGAGACGTGTTATACAGCTCTCCTGATTTCTGTCCACCCGGTATCTCATGCGTACCCCGGGCGGGCAGAGTGTTAAAACAATCCAGAACAAAGTAAGCAAATTCCCTTTTACTTACACATTTTTTATTATAACTGTGAACTCTTTCATACACAAAACAAATATATCCGAACAAAGCAAATTCCCTTTTGCATACACATTTTATAAATATAACTGTGAACTCTTTCATACACAAAACAAATATACCTGAACAAAGGACTCTTACATATTTACACACATACAATGGACATTTACACATGCACACATAAACATTAACAAAATTTCAACACTCTTAAATAAATGAATAAAAATGTTTGTCTCTTTCAAAATTGTCTTTTCATCTATCTCTCGTTGCTAATTCCTTTTTCTGCCATTGATCGTATCTAAATGGAGTCAATTTCAACCCACCTATTAAAACCAGTATTATGGAGTAATAAAACGCATTCAAGCTGGCGTGCCTCAAAATTGTTCTTCCACAAGAAGGCCGAATTCTCATCAATAGGTCCGGCTTCTTTCACTCCACAAATCTTCCGGGCGCCGGCAACAAATCGACCCTCCATAAATCTGCCAGCTCCCTCCCTGAACTGTTACCATCCTTTCCTATCGTTAGAGGAGGATCTTTCGTCTGCTGTATATTGATGGTCCCATCGTCCATCCATTGTCATAGTCGCTGTGGTCTCTTTTGGAAATATTGTGTGGATATTGTTGTATGAATATATATCTTCGGGGAGGTAATTGGCAATACATACGCTGCGGATGCCACTCGGAAATTTAATCAAATTTTCCTCCTATTTTTAATTAAAAGTCATTGATAACTTTCAGAGATTTTATTATGAGAACATATAGCTACGATGTCGGGGAGGTAACTGTGCATTGATCCCCATACACACAAACAAATGAAAAAATGATTTCATAGTAATTATTGTGAGTATTATTTACCTCTGTCAATGAAGATTTGTCAAATTTGGCCATACTTTTATGACATTCAACTTTATTTTGTAATGAAATAAGTTTCTTTCTATGACTTCTTTTTTCATACCGCACGATATCAGTGGTGAATTTTCTTACATGACATTTTGTCTTAAGACTTTATAAACATCTACTTTTATTGATATTTTCTATAGTTTTGAGAAGGGTCATTAATATTCAAATGGTTCTACAGACGATTGAATACCTTCTTGTTGTTTGTGTTGTAAACACAACGTTTCGGCCAATCCATTCTTCGGCCTTCTTCAGGTGTAAAAACAGAAGTTTTATTTTTAAAGGGGGTAACCCTTATAACGCTGAAGCAAGCTCCCAGCAGCCCCCATTCCATTTCCGTTCCCAGAAACTGAATGGGAGCTTGCTTCGGCGTGTTTATTGATTTAACATACATAAACATTACTTATTGATTTAACATACATATATATACATAAACATTACATCTTTCTCCCCATAAAAAATCAATAATGTTGTAAATTTATTTACTGACATTTAAAAACAATTATAGAAACATCAAAACTAAGGAAGTTGCCTTTGATATAGGTTGCCTTTGACATAGGTAGTTTTTGTGTGTGTGTGTGTGTGTATATACAAACACTTTTGGTTTTAGCTGCAGCAGTGGAGGGTGTTCAGACTGGTTAGGCTTATGTGCTTATTATTTACGTTCCAGGTATTTCATTACACTCATGACATTTCAGACCATCAATGGAATATTAGACTTGATTCCATATGTATTTTACCAAAAGCTTTGTCCATCAGGTGTGGAGGTAACTTTTGGAAGTCATGGAAATCATTGTGGTAAAATTGCATGACTATCAGTGGCGTATGGTGCTTTGTATCTAGGGTGTGATGTGTGTAACTACACTCCAGTCACAAAGAAAAAGGTTGGAAACTGATGTACATAAAGAATCTGTTGGTTTAAAGAGGGGTTCGGAAAACACTGACACAGTTTGGTGCAGTCATTGGACAGCTGCTGCACAAAGAGGGGGTGGGAAAACACTGATACCGTTCGGTGTGAACAGTCACTGAATAGCACATAAAGTGCTCCAATGTCGGAACAAAACCTCGGACGGGATACCTCCTAGACATTCACCGGTTCGCCTAGATCAAGACTTGTTGAGCTCCTCAGACTGATAACCGCGTCGTACAAGTCTAAAATGCAACTCCGACCACCACTTATCCCTTTTATCGACCAGAACAGAGGGGGGAAGACCCATATGCAGCAAGAGTGAAGCATCAGTATCTTGTATGTACTACGGAAGCTTTTGGTTTCAAACAGCTATCATGAGCACATCCGGGTACGCAAATGCAAGTGTTGAAGTGGCAAGTCCTCACCACACAATCTTTATTCTCTGAAGTCTCACTACAACATGAAAACTGCAATACAACAATGAAGCCGCAAATTAAGCAAATACACAAGTGCAGTTAAACATCATAAATCAACATACATAACGTTTGAACGTAAAACGGCATACAAGCAATACAAGGCCACGATTTAAACAGAGAAACAAATGCAGTGAAAACAGTAAGAATCAACAATATACAACATATGTAGCATTTGAACACAAAACGACAAATACAAGTGGAATGAATACCAGCCGATTAACCAATGAATACAACATACATAGTGTTTGAACTAAAACGATGATACAAGCAAAATAAACACGAATAGCATGGATCAACAAATACATAAGGAAGGAATAAGTTCTTAGCATGAAGGCGTGACTATGTCGTGCTCATAATGAATTGAACTTTTAGAACTGTAAGAATGCCAAAGCTAAGATGAAAGTAAAAACTTAGTCACTATTTACCATAATTCGACCGTTAACTGGTTGTAGATATGCTTAGGACTTGTGTCGTGTTTTCTGGGGAGCTCAGAAATGTGGAGACATATCTGGTGGACACTGGCTAAGAAACTGCCCAGAATCTGTTTCCTTATATGGGGTAAACAAATGCGTGTGTGCAGGAATACATGTTTTCCAATTAACCCTGGTGTCATATGTCAAGTTATTCTGACTCCAGTTTCGGTGCGATCAATCTGGAGTCCCCCTGTTGTGTAGGACTCAGATCGCCACAAACTCACCAGGGAAGTCTCTGGGGTCGGCCTCCCGACTTGCTTGGAATCCCATCAGCGAGAGGAGCTGGAGTGTCCTCCTAGGGAACTTCTGGACCTACTTAAAATCTTGTTAGCGAGACAACATCAAGAAACAAGGCTGGGCGTTTAATCTCAAAATCCGTACAAGGGTTCTGCCTTGTCTTTTGAGGGCACTGCCTCCTTCCCAATCCTTTACCTCCCTTTCCACATGTCCGGACATGTTGTTGGATAGCCGGCTTGGTGATACCCTGGTAGTTATCATGAAGCACCTTACGATGATGCCTGGCTCCTCCTTTTCACAATCCTTTACTCCCCTTTCCACGTCCAGACATGCTGATGTGTAGATTATTATTTTCTCTTTTTCTCTCTGTACTCACTTTTTTCTCTCTGTACTCACTATGATGGAGTCAGCCCCTGATCCACATAAAATCTCTTTAGCGATAAATACCATTGGAGACACTGTATGGCGCCAGTTACACTGTGTGCTACAGATTCACAAAAGGGCCAAAATATTTTTGTGTCTGTAATAGTAAAAGCCTTTTTTGGCAAAATGTAGGGGAGGTGGTCCTGATTTTAAGTTTCACAAACCTCGCTCACTCGATATTACAAATGCCGAACAAATAAAAAGAAATAAGAGAATTAATTAAAGAAAAACAGAATTTGGATTAGACATTATTATCAGCGGATATTAGTGTCTAATCTAAATTTTGTGCATCTGTAGCACACAGCACACCTAAGATACAAAGTACCATATGTCACTGATGACTATATCATCATCATCATCATCATCATCAGCCGTTATAAGTCCACTGCTGGACGAAGGCCTTTCCCATCTCCTTCCATGACAACCTATCTTGTGCTAATCTCTGCCAAGTCTTACCGGCAAACCTTTCTATCTCGTCCCGCCATCTTGTGTCTGGCCGTTTCCTACTTCTTTTACTATCCCATGGGCACCAATCTGTTAATCTTTTCCCCCATCTATTGTCATCTCTTCTCGCTAGGTGGCCGGCCCATCTCCACTTTTGTTGTTTAATTAGTTGTATAATATCCTTTACTCTAGTCTTTTTTCTGATCCATGTTGATCTTTTTCTATCTCTCAGCGTTACCCCTAGCATTGCTCTTTCCATGGCTCTCTGTGCTATTCTAAGTTTGTTTTCTGCTCGTTTGGTTAATTTCCAGGTTTCGCAACCATAAGTCATGGCTGGTATTATGCAGCCGTTATATACTTTCCGTTTTAGGCACATTGGCAAGGACTATATCACTGTAGTTTAAAGAAGTTGAATTTTAACAGTATGTTTTATAAAATTACATGTGGCCAAATCTAATCATTTAAATAACTAATTGTCATATATAATCAGTCAATAACACTTGCATTAATTCCTGACCACTGACAATCCCTTTTTTTCCTAATTTGTAATGCTTAACATACAGATTGAGTGCTGGAACTTGCTCCAACAAACTTTAGGTAAAAAATTGCAAAAGAAAATTGAAAGCACATGAAATTACTTGAGAAAATTTTTTTTCTCCACAAAAACAGCCATGTAAACTAAACCGAATCTTGACCATTTCATTTTTTGCTTTTAAAATTTAATTTATTCATAGTAAAAATAAAAATTTATTTTTCTTAGTACAATCTACTTATTAAATGCTGATGATGTTATGTATAGGTTGCTTCCAGTGTGGACAAGGGTTCGATGCCTGCACGACGCTTGGTTCTTTATTCATTTATACAATCTAGGCCGCCCGTTTAGCAATTGTTAACACCAATGCCTGATATGGGTTCCCAATTAATTATTAATTAATTAATAATTGTCTTTATAATTATCATATTCTGTCGGATATAAATTTATCCATTCCTTGATTTCATAATATATATTGTAAAATTACTATTGTTTGGCTTCACAAATCAATAGTATAATAATTGTAAATTACAATGTAATTAATGTTTGTCTAGAATAGAAATTAAGTACGCTTTTTGTAATGCGATCAACATTTTTGAAGTGAATGTGTGGCCCCAATAAAGATGAAAAATGTCTTGTGGCCCACTAGATCAAAAAGGTTGCCCATGCCTGTTCTATGTCATCCATCCTTATGTGATGTGTTATTGAGTGTTTCTAATTAGGGTTTTTACTTTTTCTCTGATTCCTTCATCAGAAATTCATACTGGGAATTTGCTTTTATGACTCTCTATAATAGTTATGTCTGTATTGGCAAATAATTTCCCAAAATCAGATTTTTTAGTCTTTAGAATATCCTAGTTTTGACTAATTGTAAAAAGTTTATATAAATCATTAAAAAGAGCCTTCTTTTATCTATTATATTATAAATATAATAGCCCTATTTTGTTTGTAATCAAATCAAATCAAATATCGCCATTACACTGGGTATAGCAAAGCCGTCCCTGCTTGGATATCATATATCTTGTTCATCAGTCTTCTCAAGTTAAGTGGTGTCACTCATTTCACCTGCTATTTAACTCATAGCTGGTGGGGAAAAGAGATGGATTCATGCCTTTCCCAAAGGCATTAGTGCGAAGGGAATGTAGATTATGTCAGCCAGGGTTTGAACTTTGTTTGCCGATTCCATTTTCCATGCTGTTAACAGTTTGGCCATCAGGCTTTCGTTAATTCCTGACCACTGACAATCTCTTTCTTCCTGATTTTCAATGCATTCTTATAGTCAAATCATTAACAACGCATTTACAGTATACTTATAATAGCCTTATTCTGTCAGTAACACTTTCCTTAATTTCCCTCTGCCAACGAACTTGTCCGTCTTTCTGTCGGTCTGTTAACACAATATCTCCAAAAGTACTCATTTTTTTTCTCCTACCTCCAGAAATATTTAGTTTGTTAGTGCAAAAAATGTCTAAACTGAAGTGGTAGAGTAGCAATAAAGTCAGTGGGCAATGATAAGAAAAGCTGAAACCTTGCCTATTGTGAAAGAGAAAAGTGAACACATTTGCATAAGCATAACGTCGTCG